>JBCFYV010001001.1:4528365-4538756 GCA_039000515.1 Timema cristinae | reverse complement strand
TACATTAAAGTTTTAAAATGTTTTTGATCCATGGCTTTACCCCAAAGCCCCTCAATTTTATTCTTTTCAAAACCAATTCCTTTCTCAAAAACGACATTTTTAGTTTTTTTTTTTTTTCTAATTTCAAAAAAACCTTTTTTTTTCTTGTTCAATAAATCAAAAATACGGTGTTACTATACCCGAAATAAACTTGTATTGGCCCCCATTTTATCTGTAATGTCGATTCGATTTACGGAAACGTGTGAACATAAAAAGTTTAGCCAATTTCAATTGATCAACTAGTTCGAGTTTGTGAGGGGAGAGAGAGAGAGAGAAGAGAGAGAGAGAGAGAGAGGAGCGTGCTTTAGTTCCAGAGAAATGTGTCGACACAAAAAGTTTAAACACGTGGGTAAGACTATAGCGGGTTCTGGTAAAAAGGGAAACCCTCACAAAATACAAACATCTCTTGTGGTCAGTATTGAGAACATTTTTATTTTATTATTATTTTGTTGTTGTTTTATAGTGGTTGGTACTATCAGAAGTAAAATCTGAATATCACATGATTGAGTATGAACAGGTGAAACTAGATCTTGTAACTTTCCTAGCTTTCAGATATTTCCATTCGTTAGCTATGGGTTTATTGTATAGAACATTTCCCCCCCTGATTTCGCACCCTACCACCCACTCGATCACACTAATACCACAGGTATGAGGTAGGTATAATATGGAGGAAATATACCTGAATTTGCGTGGAGGGAGAGTGGAAAAAACATTTAGGGGAAGAAAAACCTTATACATCAAACTGGAATTTGAACCCGATCTCCTGCTCACCATTTAATCAGACTTTATGAGCCTGATTTAGTCCGTGTGATCACTTATACGAGCATGAATAATGCTATATTTTATAAAAAACAAGTTTTCTTTTAGCATCGCGTCTTACTACCGTTCGGGCTATAAGCTAAAAACAAGTTAAATAATGTATTTATTCTGAGGAAATGTTGGCCTTAACCTCCCCGCCTATTGGAACTGTATGTTTACATGCTCTAGGATCATGATAGAGGAAGTAGAGTCATGCTCTGATTAAAGGGCAGTTAGGTCGCTCGATTATGTTTTGCGTGCGCTGTGTCTACCGGCATTTGTTTCCTATCTACCTGATATTTTTCAAGTTAAATTACCTCCAACTGCCGAATACCCTGACGCAGATGGCTCGTAATGAATTACTCACTCAGTTTGATCTTGTTTGTGTTTCTGTTTGTTCATGTCGTCAATTCTGTATGTCCAGTGTTGATGGATTACTGAATTCATTCATTATCTCGAATAAACACAAGCTGTTCCTTGATTAATCATTTGTGAGGACTTTCTTAGATCGTGCCTTTTATTTATTGAAAAGAACAACTCATTGCCCGTTACTTTGAAACTATCTAACGACTCGTTAAGACGTGATTAATAATAGTACACGTGTCGGGAGATGTGTCAGGCTCATCTAGTATGGTTTACTGGTGCGGGGAAATGGGGTTTCGAATCCCGACCGGGTGTACTGAGGTGCATTTTGATAAACTGTTTCCCACTCTTTCCTCGCCTGAATTTGGATTAATTATTTGAAATTCCTCCTTCCTCATCCTAACTCCATTCGCGTAGTTGAATGCATGTATACCATGGACAGGAAGTAAAAACACGATGCAATTTTTTTTTAATTGAACAATGTAATCTTGTTATTTCTAATACTGTGTTCTCACCTTTGAAGGTTTCTGGTTTGAATTCCAACTTAAATAAAAAATTGGAAATAAGTAGATTATAAATAGGTCAGAGTTAGCTGTATTTTTAAAATATGTATTTTATTTTGGGTTCATTTTAACAATATTTTATCTTAGCACGTGACTGAATTTCCTATGAACACAGTTTTGAATATTAATTGGGCCTACTATTCTAAAGATAATGTTCACCAAGATTTCCCTGCACCAGTTTCTTTTGGACTTTACTCCAAGAAAATCTTAAAATCCTCTTGGAACAGTAATTTTTCATAAGCGGATTTTTTTTAAAATCTCTATCACTTAATTAAATTAGATAATGACTTTGTTCGTGCCTTTAGAAACTTTTCATACATACACTATTATTATTGGTTGGTTGATAAAGACGCATCTCTTAGTTTCTGATTTATTAATGACTTCATTACCAACACAACCTAACATTCGAACTGAGAATAATATTACCTAGAACAGACACACATTAGAGACACATTAACCTACATAACCCGCCTCGGTGGCGTAGTTGGCTAACGCGCTTGTCGTGTTGAGCTCGACTGCTGAGGACGGGGAGATCGAGGTTCGAATCTTGGTCGGGTGAACTGGGGGGGGTTTTCCTAAATGGTTTTCACTCTCCCTCCACGCAAATGCGGGTTCACTTCCTCTAATTCAACCTTCCCAATTCCTAATCCATTAGCGTAATTAGTACTTAAAGCGTATAACCCGAACGGGTAGTAAGACGCGGTGCTAAATATTAAATTAAAATATTATTATATTATTTAGTGAAAATAACTTTCCCGGAAATTTTTTTGGGCTTTTTCACTTCTCCCTTGTATAAATGATCTTGTTTTGATAAAATCAGTCGGTTCATAAAGTGCACTTAAATACCTTATATAAATGAAAAGGATGAAAGTTAATTCTGGTATGCACCGACACTGATCTAACCAAGGTCTTCAGACACGCACAGTTTCCCTGTTAACTCTGACGAGCTCTTCAGTGGAATAACAAGGAAATATGACGCCATAAGAGAACCGATGAATCCAACTGAGAGTTGTAAGACGACCGCTCAATGTATGTCAGTCAATACTGAGCTGTAACTTTGGAGGAGACGATTCATTCTGGATAGTGTCCAAGTATTTGATGAGATCAGAGGGAGAGCGGGTTATTTGCTGCTGACTGAACCTGTCATGACTTTTCAATAACCACGACAGAATACAAGTTCCAGGAAATGTCTAAAGTACAGCTTGGATTGGATTCTTGTTGTTAGTGCAGTTGGATTACATGTGTGAGGCGTCATGAAAACATTTAAAAACACGTTATTAGCAGATTGAGCAATATGTAGCAAACATTACACTTAAAATAAATATATACAGTTAACATTTATATTATAAATGTAAAACAAACATGTACACTCCCTTACCCTCAGTAGCCTGTTTACCTTGCTTGGTTCCGCTATGATGTAGCTTATAAGATAGGGCCATAGTGTAACCAGTCAAGGTAAGACTGCTACCTTGCTTGGTTCCAATATGGTTTAGCTTATAAGACAGTCAAGAGTGTAATCAGTCAAGGTAAGACTGCTACCTATCTTGGTTCCACTATGGTGTTAGCTTATAATATATTCATAGTGTAATCAGTCAAGGTAAGGGTAAATGTAATGTACAGTAAACTGGTAGCATACATGTAAAGTACTGTACAATGAACGTACAAAATAAATATTTAGATCAAATCTGTACAGTAAACACAGGAGTAAATGATTAGGTTAGCAAGAGTGAAATTAAATGTTCAGCTAAATCCATCACAACCGACAAAACACATAATACAAAAACAGTGATAGTGATAATTCTACCTTCACTGATTGTAAGTGATATTCCCTAACTCTCTCATTTACTGCATGTTTACACTTTAGTTGGGTTTTTTGCACCGTGTCTTACTACCCGTTCAGATATACTTACATTAATTATTATAAAATAATCCTTTTATTAAAAAAAATATTTGAAGTATTCAACGCACACTTTATGAAGCGAATGATTATATCAACACACGGATTATTAACTTATAGAACAGACACAACATCCTGTCCTCTGGCCGTTAATTCATAAAGGGTATAACCACATTTCACCAATGATAAATATTTCGGCCATTACAGGAATTGAATCAGGGACCTTTAACTCAGTACTCAACCACGCTACTGACTGAGCGGAAGGTGTCAGACCTTGAAATAAGGACTTGTCAAACAATAGGCTAGCTACTGATTAATGGTATTAAACTCTCACCGTGCACTGTGTAACTGTATAACGATAACTATTTTTACTTTTAAACCTTTTAAACTTATTTTTAAATACATGAGCAGGTTTACGATGAATGACTTTCTAAAATAAAACAACATTACAAAACCATATAGTTCCACTTAAATAATTAGATAAAGGAATTTTATAGATGCCTACATAATTTATGAAGATCTTTGATGAGCCCTCTTGCCACATTCGACCGACTACTCTATACTTGTCTATGATCCAGGACACAATCAACAAACATAGTAAACAGAACACTCTCTATTATTTGTATATGTCTCAGAACACAGTTAAAAGAAGCTCTATTGGACCTATTTGTCTATAGCCCCAGAAACACAGTAAACACAAGCTTTTATTATTTCGTATATGGTTCAGAACACAATTAAATCAGAGTGCTCTATACATATCTATGGCCCAGAACGTTGTTAACAAAAGCTCTATATTAGTCTATGGCCCACGCCGCAGCTGTGTAGATCTACTTGTCTCTGCTCCGTGGTTGTTGCCACCTTAACTCCTAGCAACCACCCAATAATAATCTTCAAAGGAAAAGTAGGTCCCTTATTTACTTCAAAGCGATGGTTAACAAAGAGAGGGCCTAATTAATGAGACGCGGAAGAATCACTTTAGGTTTGGAGTCGGCTTAGAATTACATTTCAACTGGCAAAGATAGTAGACTTTAGAGATTACTATTAATATTAGGCTAAACTTTATTTGGTCTGTACTTTGTAGGTAACGCTATACAAATGTTTGATGTGATTATGACGTGATGCTAGCTTATAGTCATTGCAAAAGCTAGCAGGAAAAGGAAGAAGCTGATAGATGCTTGAAAATGTTGACAAACGACCATATTTGACCGAATATTTTTAAAAGCGCTAAATCTGTGTCCAAACAAGGATGGAAGCTAAAAAAAGATGATGGACATTATTAGATACTTGTGGATTCTAGAAAACACTAATGAATACTGTATTATATATATATATATATATATTAATATTATTTATATATATATATTATATATAAACTCGATGGGGACGGCAACAGGTAGATACTTGTATATGATGATAATCGCTGGTGGAAATAGATATAATATATTTGTAAATTATAAATATGTTTATGAAAACAGGTTGAGTTATTTGACACTAAGATTACATTATTGTTAAAGTTTATTATATTTAAGCCGGTCTCTTTATTCAGTAGCTATAAAAATTGAGAAACTTTGAGCTTAAAATGAATTTGAAGTCCAAATGAATAGAATTAGAACCACCCCTGTCAATAACAACTGTGAAACATTCTCCTAATAAAGGCCGAGGATAAATAAAGTATGTATAAACATTTGAACGACCGACATCTGGGGTGGGGACTGAAGTCTGACAAGATGATAACACATCTATGTAGTATAGAGACAGAGCTGTGGTGGGACTGTAGTCTGACGTGTAAAATCTATGTAGATAGGACGGCTGTGGGGGACGTAGTCTGACAGTGTACACAGCTATGTAGTATAGAGACAGAGCTGTGGTGGGGACTGTAGTCTGACAGTTGGTAACACAGCTATGTAGTATAGAGACAGAGCTGTGGTGGGGACTGTAGTCTGGCAGTGACAACAGCTATGTAGTATAGAGAAGAGCTGTGGTGGGACTGTGCTGACAAGATGATAAACAGCTATGTGTATAGAGACAAGCTTGGTGGTGCTGTTTGAAAGAAACACAGTGCAGCAAGAACCAGCGATACGGCTGGTAATTTCACGGTAATTATATTCCATTGTCGGTGGTTTGTCAACATATCAGTGCAGGTTCCAGCCACGCTCACATGGGCCCAGCGCCGAGTGATACTTCACCCAGATAGCATCGCGCGCTTTCTAGCGGGAGCACTCATTTGGAGAAAATATATATAGACTACGAAGATTAAAAGATCCTAGTTCAAATCTGGGCAGAAACTAACAGGATTTACTAATATTTGTATTGAAGTTAAATTTTAGAGGAAACAGTTTTATTATTTCTACCCCGTCTTACTACCCGTCCAGGCTAAACACATCTAATTACACAATGGGCTAAGGTTGATGAAGGTAGAATTTAGAAGGTATTTAACCTTAATTTTCTTGGAGGAAAGGGGGGAAACCATTTAGATGAAATCCTCCTTATTACAATCAGTCGGAATTCCAACCCCGACCTCCCTACCATCGACGAACCATATTAGACGAGCCTGATATCTAACCCACGTATCCACCGTTGCGATTCAGAACACGTCATTTTTATTGGAGTTTCTTTGAGTGTTAGTAATCAATTTTTTTTATGTAAAAATATAATCTGATTTTGGTAGGAAAACGGTATTTGGTAGCTACTAAATTAAATTTAATATATTCATACATAAAGCCAAGTGATCTGAGGCTGTCACTTTTGATAAATATAACCAAACTTATAAAAAAACATTAATAATAGTAAAATGTTATCAAATTTGGTCAAAAAGTCATATGTTTGAATTTTCTAAATTGTTTTCCGACCCAAATCAGGGTATGGCTTCACATCAAATACTAATGTTTCAGCTTCTGTTTAGAAAGTGCACGTTAAACATTTGGAATATTAAACGCAAGATCTCCCCCGCATGAAACATGGCTTCCATACGCCACTGTTATAACTCAAGCTGCTAGGGCCGACGTAACCGTAAAAAAAAAGTTCCCCAAAACAATAAACAACGTCGACTTTCAGGGAGTCTCAAGATCGATTCTAATTCGTTGCTTGTCTCCGAAACAATTCCGATAGCAGTTTATTCTCAAAGTACATGAAACAATTTCACTCGCTTGTTTCGAGCAGTGTCGCCAACTTGGCGGTTTAGCAACCAGCTCGATTACAGCTCACCAAATGCAAACCATTTATTCAATAAGTTATTAGCGATTATTATATTATTATTTTTATTTATTATTATTATTATTATTATTATTTAGCACCGCGTCTTACTACACGTTCGGGTTATACGCTTTAAGTACTAATTACGCTAATGGATTGATAATTGGGAAGGTTGAATTAAAGGAAGTGAACCCG
The DNA here is from genome assembly GCA_039000515.1 of Timema cristinae. Lineage (NCBI taxonomy): Eukaryota > Metazoa > Arthropoda > Insecta > Phasmatodea > Timematidae > Timema > Timema cristinae. Next base: position 4,531,709 of record JBCFYV010001001.1, on the reverse strand, counting down.
CATTTGCGTGGAGGAAGAACGGAAACCATTTAGGAAAAACCACCCCCAGTTCACCCAACCGAGACTCGAACCTCGATCTCCCAGTCCTCAGCAGTCAAGCTCAACACGTCTAGCGCGTTAGCCAACTACGCCACCGAGGTGGGTATTTAGTGTTATAACAAGATAGCCAAATATTAATTTTTATATATATAATATATATATATATATATTAATATATTTTTTACGTAACTTACTTTAGTGTCAGTATCAGTGATCTAAACCATCTAATTTGAGCTAACTGGACGAGAGAAGTGAGTTTTAAGGAAGTGCAAACAGAATTCGCCCTAGAAAATAGAACCGCATTGTGCAACCCTTCCTTCCTCTCAATTAACAAATAGAGAGACTCATAAGTAAAAGCGGGAAAATATACAGAACCTGAAACCTTCCGATTTGCACCGATGAGCACGTGGATAAAGGCGTTTGTCTCGTAATATTTGGTTTTCTGTTGGCAAGAAAATCGGCGTTTAAGTCCCGGCTGGGGTATTCTGAATTATTATCTTTCCTAATTGGTTTCTCACTCTCTACTCCAAGCAAAATGCGGGCATATTCTCTCAAACTCTACCTTCCTCACCCCTACCCCATTAGGGTAAATATTTTGGTAAGAGCGGATGGGTTGGTAGGTGCCAACTAAAAAAAAACCGACCATTTAATAAATCTATTAAAACTGATTTCTATGGATGTAATATTAAATTAATGTATTGTTTATTAAAACTTTGCTGTGTTTAAATTGAAGTAAAAAACCCCGTCTTTCCATATGCCCCAACTAAGTAGTCAAATATTTAATTGCAACGTTTTTTGGGGTCAAACTACTTCTAAATAAGGAACTCCCCAGCCTATTTTCATATACATAACCCATAATTTTTTGTAACACCATATTTTCACCACTTTCCAATTGAAAACCATATTGTCAATATTTACTTCCCCCATATTGGCAACAGTGGGCTGTAGCCGGAGTCTTTTGGGATATATCTGAGAGAATGTGCAAGTAGGAGGCTGGTCTAATGGAACATGAATAAATGAGAACCCGGCCAGGAATAATTCTGCTGGCGTGAAATTGATAGTTTTGGGGCAGCGAGGAAAAGTGGGCAAAGAGGGACTACATACTTTTGTACCGTAACCGTCTTTTATTATTTACACAGCAATAATAACTAAACCAGCATTTTGACATAAACTTAGTGGATTTAATAAAATATAGATCGTGTATGTTAACAAATAAGATGCTACCAATCTAAAATAGTATTATAAAGAGGAAAGATTTGAATTTTTGTTTTTTTTTTGTAATGGATAAACTCAAAAACTACGGGAACCTATTTTAAAAATTCTTTCACCAATATAAAGCTATATTATCAGCGAGTAGACATAGGCTAATTTTTTATTTTGAAAATTTAAATTATTCCTCATAAAAATGTCGATAGTATATTATATAGTCGTTGGAAAAAAAAAATGTTGAAGGGAAAGTGGGGTTGGTGAAGGGGGGTGGGGGGTAGGGCGAGGAAAGAGGAATGAGATGAAAATAGGAGGAGGAAAAGAAAGAGGGAGGGGGCTATACAGTGATAGTAGGACTGTATTAAAAAAAAAGTAAAAAAAGTTTTGTTTTTATATTGACATGATGGATGATTTGAAGCTTTGTTTTTACAGGATTCTTTACAATATTTTTTTACGGGGAAGGGGGCTAGTTGAATATATAGATTTATATGTATGTCAGGAATAACACGAAATCCAAACAGGTTTTTTATATTTTCATTTTAAAATATTCTATCGGTAGCGAGTCTGCCTACTAAACTAAGGGTCCCGGGTTTTATTCCCAGCATGAAACAAACATTTTAATAAATGAAATGTGGGTTCTCCCTTTCATAGTGTAGAGAGAGATGGATGTTTCTGAGAGCTGTGGTCGAGTCTTCATCGAGGATCTGCTTTGTGATCCGGCGTGATGCTGACAAGACTCAGGTTTTAATATTATTTATATGTGAAAGTAGTTACGCAGAGTAAATTTGTTTTTATTGATTATATGAATATCTGACCATAACTATTTTATTTGAATAATATTGACAATTGGGTACCTTGATAATTGCGTACACCCAAGAAATAGCAACTATTGCGTAAACTTGTTTTATTTTCCTACCTGAGTTGGCCGTTGGCCAATTTCAATGCTTGACCTAAAGAATTAAAGTGTGTACGATTTTTTACTTTTCTTCCATAATACCATCGGTATTTGCTTCCAGAATAATTAAAAACCTAAACTAACCTAGCCTAACATAACCTGAACTAACCAAGCTAGCCCAAGCAAAATAAACTAACCTAGCCCCCTTTCAATCGGAGTGTTCGAAATTATCACTCCAAAACTGACCCTTATCCCGGGTCGGCCCACCTGTCGCCCCCTTTGGGGCGCATTTCAAACACCATTTGAAAAAATTAGATGCGGGAGCTTAGGTGACGTGGGTCGTTTTATTTAAGGGTTTAAAACCCCAAGTGAAACTTGGAGATCAAAAAAATCGCGGACCATTCGACAGTAAAGGGTTGGAGGTCAAATGAAGAAGGAGCCTCTGTTCGGGTATAGTTTCGAAAAAGAAAAATTCATTTAGTGGCTTTTTTCGTTTCCATCTATTTACCTGTTTGATCATGCCCGGTCATGTTCCAAAAAAGGGAAAAGGGGAGAGACGTTTAGTATTATTATTTTTAGCACCGCGTCTTACTACCAGTTCGGGTTATACGCACTTACACTAATGTGTAAAGGTGGGGGGGATTGTGAGATGAAATGAAGGACCTACGTTTAACGTGGAATCCAACCACGGGGAGGCCTGGCATTCCCCCAATTTACAAAATGTTTTGTCAGAGGTGAAGGAAGGGTTTGGTAATAGATAAATCTTTGCCTACCGGGTCGACCCGGCCGCCAGCCAGAATTGACACCTTCCCCTTGACCACCAGGGCACCCTGTTCTAGAAGTTTGTTTCGTAAATTTTGAAAAGGGGGTGGGGGGGGGGCATGTGATAAAAAAAATTGGTCTTAAAACAAAATTTATCACCCAGGGTGTGAGAAAATTTACAACAAGTGGATGCATTTGAGTTTTATATTGAAAATTATTTATTAATTTTAAAAAAATTTAAGAGTGGGGGAATTTTTATAAGAAATTTTTACTAAATGTAAAAAATTTCATTACAATAGTATGATTGATGAATTAACGGCTGGGGGCTGGGTTTTGCCATTCTAGATTTAAGTTTATTAAAATATTATACCACACATGCTGAAATAATCGTCGTCAGAAAATGCCCTTAAGTAATAATAATAAAAAATTAATAATTTAAAAA
>JBCFYV010001001.1:4493562-4528265 GCA_039000515.1 Timema cristinae | reverse complement strand
AGATAACTTCAAAACCCACAACTTTCCCGGAATTTTTATAGGCTATGAAACCATTCAGTTTTATGAAATCACTTATTCATTTAAAAAATTTTAGAATAATCTATGAACCAACTGAATTTCATGATAATTTACGTACCCAATGAACTATGCCACAATATTTTAATAGTCTAAGTTCCACAAAGGTATTCTTATAATCTACGTACCCACTGAAATTTATGATAATCTACGTACCCCTCTACTTTGCCCACGAAGTATTTTGAAAGTCTACGTAACATTCAGGTTCTATGTTTTTCTGCAATTCACATTAAATATTATGGTAATCTACGTACAAACCTTAGGATTATCTTCCTACCCACAAAAATAATTAAAAATGTATTACCGGGCCAAGGAAAATATAAAACTTTCCCACATATTTATTTTGATAGTGTACTTTCCCACAAAGGTATTTTGATAATCTACGTAAAAATCTTTATAATATTATAATCACGTCAATAATGAAACTAATGATAACCTACCTACATCTCTACTTTCATACATAGTTTTTCTAGTCTATTAACCATTCAGTTTCTATTAAAATCTACGTATTCACTAAAATATTTAGATAATCTACGTGCCCTAAATACTTTCCCCCACAAGAAATTTTAATAGTCTACGTTCCTTTGAGGTATTTTAAAAAATCTACGTAAATATTCCAAATACTATTATAATCTACGTACCAACTAAAGTTTATGATAATCTACGTCCTTTATTCTACTTTCCCACAGATTTATTTTAATAGTGTACTTTCCCACTGAGGTATTTTGAAATCTAAAGTAACCACTCAGATACTTTTTATAATCTACGTGCCCAACTGAAGTATTAAGATAATCTTCGTACCCACACTACATTACCATAGGGATATTTTTATAGGCTATGAAACCATTCAGATTTCTAGATAATCTACTTTTTCCCACTTAAAAATTAGGATAATCTACGTACCAACTAAATTTCATGATAAATAACGTACCTAATCTACTATGCCACAAGTATTTTAATGTCTACGTTCCCACAAAGGTATTTTAAATAATCAACGAACCATTCAAAATACTATTGTAACCTACGTCCCCACTATACTTTCCCACAGAGGTTTTAATAATTTACGTTCCCACTGAAATATTTCATAATCTACGTACTATTTAGTTAATATATATTCTACGTTCCCACTAAAGTATTATGATAATCTTCGTACCCACTCCGCATTCCCCTAGAAGGTACTTGATAGTTTATGTATTCACTAAATTATTAGGTTAGTCAACGTACTACAATAAATTTATGATAATCTACTTACCAATCTACTTTTCCACAGAAGTATTTTAATATCTACGTCCCCATAGAGGTATTTAAATAATCTACGTACCAATTAAAGTTTGTTATAATCTACGTCCCCATTCTACTTTCCTACAGATTTATTTTAATAGTGTACTTTTCACTTAGGTATTTTGATAATCTACGTGCCCACTGAAGTATTAAGATAATCTTCGTCCCCCAACTACATTACTATAGGGATATTTTTTATAGGCTATGAAACCATTCAAATTCTATGATAATCTACGAACCAACTAAATTTCATGATAGTTTACGTAACCAATCAACTATGCCACAACTATTTTTAATAGTCTACGTTCCCAAAAAGGTATTTTTTATAATCTACGTAACCATTCAGATACTATTATAATCACGTACCCACTGAAATTTATGAAACTACGTACCCACTCTACTTTACCACAGAGGTATTTTGATAGTCCAAACTTAAACATTCAGTTTCTATTCAAAACCCCGTATTCACTAAAATATTTAGAAAAATCTACGTACCCTATCAACTTTCCCCCACAAATTTTAATTGTCCTACTTCCCATAGAGCTATTTAATAATCTACTTAAACATTTAAATACTATTATGACTACGTACCAACCAAATTTATGAAAAACTACGTCCACTTCTACTTTCCCCCAAGATTTATTTTAATAGGGGAAAAACCTTTCCCACTGAGGTATTTTGATAATCCTAAGAAACCCCACTCAATAGTATTATAAATACTACCCACAGAAGAATTAAGATAATCTTCGTACCCACACTAAATTACCAAGGGGGATTTTTTTAAATAGGCTATGAAACCATCAGATTCTAAAAAACTACTTATTACTTAAAAATTAGGATAATCAACAAACCAACAAATTTCATGATAAATACTTTACCTAATCCAAACTATTCCACAAGTATTTTTATTATCAAACGTTCCCACAAAGGTTTTTAATAATCTACTCACCATTCAAAACTTTGTAACCTACTAACCCTATTTTTTCCCACAAGGTATTTTAAAAAATTTACTTTTCCCACCTTGAAAAAATTTTTCATAATCAAACGCACTATTCGATAATACCCTATTCTACGTAACCATTTGATTATTATATAATTTTTCGAAACCCACTACTCATTCCCCTAATGTACTTTGATAGTCTATTATTAGGTTAGTCTACGTACAACTAAAAATTATATAAATCTACTAACCCAAATTACTTTACCACAAAGTATTTTAATTTTCCCCACGTTACCACAAAAGGGAAATTTTGACACAATGAACTAGTTGATAATCAAACGATAACATACGAACCCACTAAAGTTTCCCCATAGGTATTTTGGGTAGTCTACTTATTCACTGAAATAATTGTTTAATCTACTACTAAACTAAAGTTTGTAATTTTACGTGCCCAATTTTTTCCTTCAGAAGTATGATAAGTCAATTTCCCAAAAGGTTTTTAATAAACTACTTTAACCATAAGTCTACGTTCCCACTAAGGTAAAGTTTGTGATATTCTACGTGCCCAATCTACTTTCCTTCGGGAAATATGTTAATTTTACTTCCCCAAAAGGTATTTAAAAACTACGTAACCATAAGTCTACGTTTCCCAAAAGGATATTTTAAATAATCTACTAACCATTTTAGAACTATTGTAACCACGTACCCCAAATATACTTTCCCAAGAGGTTTTTATTAAAATTTTCGTTCCCACTGAAATATTTCATAATCTACTACTATTAAGTTAATATTATATTCTACGTTCCCACTGATGTATTATGATAATCTTCGTACCAACTCCGCATTTTCCCCAGAGGTACTTTGATAGTTTTAGTATTCACTAATTATTAGTTAATCAACGTACTACTAAAAAATTTATGATAATCTACTACCAACTACTTTTCCCCCGAAGTATTTTTTTTATCCGTCCCCATAGAGGTATTAAATAACTAAGTACCAATTAAAGTTTGTGATAATCTACGTCCCCATTCTACTTTCCCACAGATTTTTTTAATAGTGTACGTTTTTCACTTCGGTATTTTGAAATCTACTAACCCTCAATTACTATTAAAATCTACGTACCCACTGAACTTAAAATAATCTTCGTACCCACACAACATTACCATAGGGATATTTTTATTGGCTAGAAACCATTCAAATTCTATTAAATTCTACGAACAAAATAAATTTCATGATAGTTTACGTACCCAATCAAAATAGCCACAACATTTTAATAGTCTACGTTTCCCCACAAAGGTATTTTTTTAATCTACGTAACCATTCCCGATACTTTTTAAAAATCTACGTAAATACTGAAGGAATGAAAATCTACGACCAATTTCTATTTTCCCACAATGGTATTTTCATAGTCAAACTTAAACTATCATTTTTTCCCAAATTCATATCTAGGGTTTTTCCCCTTAAAAAAATTTAATAATTTACGTTCCCCAACCCTACTTTCCCCCACAATATTTAATAGTCTACGTTCCCAAAGAGGTTTTTTAATAATCTACGTGAACTTCAAAAAACTATTAAAACTACGTACCAACTAAGGTTTATGAAATAAAACGCCAATTCTACCCCCCCCACAATTTATTTTAATAGTGTACTTTTTCCCAAGGAAATTTTTGATAATCTAAGTAACCACTCAAAAGTATTATAATAACGTACCCACAAAGATTAAGATAATCTTCGTACCCACAATACTTTACCATAGGGAAAAATTTTTATAGGCTATAAAAACCTTCAGATTTTTATGATAACTCCTTTTTTCACTTAAAAATTAGAATAATCTATGAACAACTAATTTCATGATAATTTACGTACCCAATGAACTATGCAAAAGTATTTTAATAGTCTAGGTTCCCACAAAGGTATTTTTATAATCTACTTACCCACTAAAAAATTTATGATAATCTACTACCCACCAAACTTTGTCAAAAGAGGAAATTTTGATAGTCAACTAATCATTCAGGTTTCAATGTTTTTCCCTGCAATTCCCCATTAAATATTATGGTAACCCAACGTACAAACCTTAGGATTATTTTTCCTCCCCCACAAAGATAAAATAAAAATGTATGTCCCGGGACTCAAGGGATATATAAAACTTTCCCACATATTTATTTAAATAGTGTACTTCCTACAAAGGTATTTTGATAATCTACGTAACTATTCTATAATTATTATAATCTTAAAGTCAATAATGAAACTAATGATAACCTACCTATCATCTCTACTTTCATACATAGGTATTTTCGTAATCTATTTAACCATTCAGTTTCTATTAAAATCTACGTATTCCCCTAAAATATTTTAAAAATTCTACGTGCCCAAAAAACTTTCCCCCACAAGTATTTTAATAGTCTAACGTTCCCATTGAGTATTTAAAAAATCTACGTAAATATTCAAATTTAAAATAATCTACGTACCAACTAAAGTTTAGGGTAATCACGTCCATATTCACTTTCCCCAGATTTATTTAAAGTGAATTTCCCACTGAGGTATTTTGGGTAATCTAAGTAACCCCAGATACTATTATAATCTACGTCCCCCTAAAGAATTAAGATAATCTTCTACCCACCACATTACCATAGGGATATTTTTATAGGCATGAAACCCCTTCAATTCTATGATAATCTACTTATTCACTTAAAAAATTAGGAAAATCTACAACCAACAAAAATTTTATAAAAAATACGTACCTAATCTACTATGCCACAAGTTTTTTAATGTCTACTTTCCAAAAAAGGGATTTTAATAATCAACGTAACCATTCAATACTATTTTTAAAACCACTCCCCACTATAACTTTCCACAGAGGTTTTAATAATTTACGTTCCCACTGAGAATATTTCAAAATCTCGTACTATTAAATTAAATTATAAAATTTTACTTTCCCATGATGTATTATGATAATCTTTCGTACCCACTCCGCATTCCCCTAGAGGTACTTTGATAGTTTTATGTATTCACTAAATTTTAGGGGTTTTGTCAAAAGTACTACTATAAATTTATGATAATCTCTTACCAATCTAAGTATAAAAGGGCAACTTTTTTTCGGTTTTCCTCCAACGGAAGAGAGCAAGTATTTAATTTTCGATTTACGTCAGTGACGTTTCATGACGTAAATCGTGTGTGGATTGACTTTTTCAATACGTAATGTCGGTATAAACCCCCTGACCATCAACTGTAATAATGCCGTATGAGGCAAAAAATCTAACTAAAATATTGGTTTTTCAAATGACGTTTCAATTGACGTCACGGATTAAGACGTCTTTCAAATTTTAATGAATTATTATTTTGTGGACATTAACCTCACAAAGGGCCCTGTTTTTTTATTTGGAAAACCTGTAATTTTAGACATTGACGTCGCAGGTTTTTACATTTTTCAAATTTATTGAATTATTATAAACCACCACTACTTGCCATATTTTTTTTTTTTGGATAAACTCTATAAAGGAGAAAACCTTTATTTTTAGACATTGACGTCACATTTTCAAATTTATTGAATTATTATTTTATGAGAGCATAAACCATCGTCATGTTTTATTTGGATATACTCTATAAAGAGAAAAACCTGTATTTTAATGTTGTATGGCTTTTACTACAAATATATAATTTTAAATGAGAGGGAAATATTACTAGAAATGAAAAAAAAAATAAGTACAAGTTTTTCCACATTTAATTATTATAAAAAATATACATATTTCACAATTTATTATTGTTATCCATAAAAATACAAAGATCGTCATACAGTGACAGATATCAAAATATGGGATAGGATCGGGCGGGTCTACAAACGATTTGGAGGTGAGCGTATTGTCTATGAACGTCGATACATTTGGGTGGTTTAGATATTTTACATGTCGTGTGATATATTTTTCAAGATTGTACAGAGTTTTTATTTCGTCCGTAGACAGGTAGATCTGAATGTGTTTTTTTTTATCACTCAGACACAATTTCCACACGCCGAAAAGTTTTTTCACCACAATGATAAAGTCGTCCATGGTGGACTCGAAGTTTACACACGTCTGCACACACTCGGACCAAAACGGCATTTCTTTGACGAGAAAGTTCCATTGGGGGACGGTGAGTATTAGACGATTAGAACTCGATGAAATCATCACGTGAGCGTAAAAGTTGCGGTCAGGGAAGAGGCCCACCGCCACATGTTTGTTCTGTTTGTCGTTTAGGTAGAAAGTCTTGGTTAGCAGCGACGGTGATTCATCCTGCACCATATTACAGCTGCACGTCTTCATCGCTGTCTGCGTCTAGACTGATGACCTGTAATCAACAGTCGTCACAATTAAAGCTAGTATTGTGGTCGTCGTCGTCGTCGGTGATTGGACAAAATTTATACAATTTCTCGGCGCTGTGAAATCTGACGAATCGTGCCAAAGCATTTGCATTTTTTAACGCGCACGGGGCGATGTCGTGACAAGGGGCGGTACACCCCCAACAATTTGAGTTGATCAAATCAACAAAGGGACATTTATAGTCCTCACGTAGTGGGATGAATGTCCGGCCGGTGAGACGGGACAAGAAATTCCCTTTTTGTTTATTATATGCGTAAGGCACGAAGGCTTTATCTAAATTTTGTTTTAGAATTGCATCCAATTTGGAGTAACACAAGCCGGTGGTTTTATTGAATTGATAACACGACGATTGTTTCTCGTCGATGAAAACTATGGCTAGCTCGGGATCACCCACTCCTTTTTCGAGTTTACGATAAATGAAAAATCAAAGATGGCCGACATGATGATGTTCCTATGTCAGATAATTGAATACAAATGATTAAATAAAATTATAGTATACCTTTTATATCTAATGCTGGAACACACGTCTGGGCACCCCTGCTAGTACATCTTGGACAGCGGCCAAAGCGACGTTTGAACAGCGTGACGGCCAGACGGTCGTTCTTACACAAGTTGACGGTTGAGAACAGGTCTGTGAATCTCCTCAGGCTCCAGCCGGCGTCCTGGCAGCGGCAAACGACAGCAATACTGCCCGCACACACCGGAGGCTATGGCTTGGAGTCGTTTGCGGTTGTACATCCATCGTGTCGAGTGTTTATTTAAGAATCTAGTCATCGCTAAGCTCGGTCGTCTGGCGTATGTATCAAAATACTCCCCAAATTTGGAAAAATATAGAACCACCCAATGGGAGCCGGGTTTAGTGTGAGGGTCTAGATTGACCACAAATAAGGCGGACGAGTGAAATTTTGAGGTAATTGGTCGAAGGAAATGTCCCTTTATAGATTGAAATTTTGCCCGCAGCAGTGTGTCTATTTGATGAGAATTCATGGTGTTAATAATTAATTTTCACCTCCCTATTAGAATCTATCGACACCGTCCCCTCGTACTCAAGTAAAACAAACAGGTTATGGCGGTGTCAAGGTCTGTCTTGAACTGTAACTCAAATCTCACATTCCCCTCTGTCTGAAGGCTGGTGTGCGAGTCCTGTCCTGCGCTGTCGGGAGTCAAGTCGAAGGCCAACATAAAGTAACCTTTATTGAACATGTCTCGCGTGATTAAATGGCCGTTGTTTTGATGGTGTATGCCCAATTCCCGAAAACAATGTGTCATAGGCGAGGGTGGACGTGCCGACGTTGTCAAAATTTATCAAAATGGGCAAATGTTTTTGGATTCCATTTACATACAGGACGAAACGATCGAGGTTTCTGTGAACCAGTTGAAACGGATTCGTGTTCAAACTGCCTACAAACGCATCGTTTGACACCATTGTGAATAAAACAATTTTAGGGATCACCCCTTGAATAACATTGTTTAGACTCACAGACTTGGATCCTTTGGGGACGGTCACAGACTTGACGTCCACCCGATTGAGGTGGTATTGTGCCGGCTTTCGTAACAGTGTCTTTTCTATAGCGAGTGAAATAGTCGGCGACACTTCCACGTGTTTCACAAAGAGGGTGGCGTCTAAAATTCGCAACCGTACGTCGGTGTTTAAATTGTCCGCGTCTGTGAGCAGATAAAACTCTCTTTTGTTGCGAATTAATTTAACACGCAACGATACATTTTTCAACAGCAAATGTGAAATATTAAAAATGTCGGCGTGTAAACGTCCCACCAAGTCGACCGGATGTTTTAACAAGTCTAATCTCGTGGCGAAGCCTTTGTTCTCTGTGGATGCGGCGAGTTCACCGTTAGCGGCAGGGGTATCCAAAAACCACATACCATTCACTAGGTGGGTGTCGGAGGCGTCTCTACCGTAATTAGTTAAAGTCTCTAAATAAGCCCTGTAGGCATAGTTGTCGGTCGAGGTTGTAATAGGTGTTTCGTTGAGAGAGATATTGATTTGACTGAATAATGAATTTAACAAGTTGTTGACGCAGCCGATTTTATTGTCGCCTGCGACCGTGTCCCGTCCCCCCCCCTCACCACTGAATACGAAGATATAATTTAATCGAAGAGAGGTCCCGAAAATACTCGCCGTCCCCGGGGCAAAAAAACTCCAACTGAGCGTCATTGTCCACGGAAGTGATGGGTTTGTATTCGACCACTTTATTATTTTTTAATTACCGTTTGAATGCATTTTTCGTCGAAAAGATCGAGTTCTGTTTTGAACACTCCATAATTAATCGAAAATATCTTTTTTAGCTCTCTTGTTCCCTCTTGGTCTGGCGCCCACCTTCGAATGAAGTCGTTTACGTTTTTTTACCCTTTTTAAGCCACGTCCCCTCGACCGCCTGAGTGACGCGCTTTTTAACTATATCACCGACTTTTTGACCGGGTTCGCGTGTCGCTATGTCGGCCAAAATATGCGAACCTGTTTGTAACGCTTGTTTTCCCACCGCTTTCGCCCCCCTCATAAACAACGGTTTGACAAATCGAAATAATCCACCCAAAAACGCGCCGAGACCGCGTCCCCGTTGCATTTTATAACTGGCGTGATAGACGGACCGATGTTTTCTCTCTCTCCCTCCATTGTTAAGACTAAGTCAAATTACTATCCCCCGTATCTATTTATCTAGTTTTTTCTCTCTAAAATGTAAAACCGCTACGGTGGGCACGGACCCGATTGAAAATTCACTCGTTCGCCAAACTTTGTGTATAAGCCTATGCTTATAGAGTCAAAATTACATTTCTCGACGGGAAAATAGAATATAGGAAAGAACACGTGATGCGCGGTGGCGGAGGGGAACTGTATGATTCTAATCCATCTTACATACGAGTCGCCTAGCAACTGTGGTCCTATAATGTCTGTGTACACAAAGACGGGTTCCGTTTCGATTGAAACAGAGCCGGGCAGTTTACGATTAGGTCGCAAAAAGACCCCCTTAATATCCTCGCTCATTAAATCCCTCATGTGTGTATTAACGGCATTAAGTGACTCTATGTTGGGTAGTCTGTTTCGAATGGTTGTAATTAAGTCTCCGATGCCCACATAGAGACGAACAGGAAATTCTATTTTAAATTTTTTTTTCGCCACCGTAAATGAAATTGTGTTTTTGAATCGTGTAGTTATGGGTGACTTGTCGGCGGTCCAGGCACCCTTTTGTTTTTTAATCTCAGTCAACATTGTTTGATCGCGAAGAATGTACCATTGAAATTCGGATATTAAAACCTCTAGATCTCCTTTATCACTTATCGAACTCTTAATTTTATTATAAAGCTCCTTAAAGGAGGTGAAATCTTGTTGAGGAAACGAAACACGGCCCACTTGGGTCACCACGACATTTGCCGTCAATTCTTTATCTTTTGATAAAATGTTATCTTCGAGAGTTTCAAAACCCACGGGATAGGAAATTCAGCTAGTCCCACCTCCCACCGGTCGTGTTCTAGCCGTATGGACTGTGCCAGTTTTGTAGTATAGTAAGAGAGTGTATTATTCTCGTAATATTCAGCGCTCGAGTCCGACGGCAGTGCTACATAAAACTGACTCATATTTGTTTAATGTTAGACGCAGGCACCCAGCTGTTGAAAGAACTGTCGTATCCTTTCCACTTGACCAGATGATGTTGAATGCCCTTAATTCGCTTACTCTGTACTATTTTATCTATTTGAAAAATCGTTGGACGACGCACACGAACTAGTTCGTAGTTATAAAAATGTCCCTCAATAGGCCGCCCGCGGAGATCCTGTAAGGAATAGACCGGTTGGGGAAGTCTAGGAATTACTTTAACTATGCTAAATATTTCTCGTGTAAAATTAGCCTCGTATCCTTTGTCAAAAATCATTTTTTCTTTACTTATGCGCACATGATCGCCCGCCTTGAACAAAATTTTTCCCAATTTAATTTTAGCCCACCGCTTTCGCAGGCGCAATAATATTTTAAGTACGTGAATAGGCTTGACCGAAGCCGGAGCCATTCCTATAGTCGAATGAACACTAGCGTTATAATTTTGAACTAGCTTGCCCAACACATCGACGTAGTTGTGAGTGTTGAATGCGGTGAAATATTTCCACATTTTAGTTTTCAGTGTGCGATTGAAACGCTCCACGACGGCCCCCTTTATATCCGGATTATGCAAATGATAAAAATGAACGCCCTCCTTGTTTCAAAAATGTTCTAAATTTAGAGTTTAAAAATTCCCTACCCTTGTCCGACTGAATCGAAAGGGGCGTCGACCTTTTTTAAAAATCTGTTTTATAGCCACGGTGATGTCTGCGCCCGATTTTGTTTTAAGCGGTATAGACCACGCGTACTTTGAAAATACATCAATAATGTTTAGAATATAGTTGACGCCCCGGTTGTACTTATTTAAAGCTCTCATATCTACTAGATCAATCTCCCACACATCGTCAATATTGGACACTCTGTACGGGTTACGTGGGAACCTTTTTCTTAAACCATGGTGAAGAGTGTACGCATCCTGCCCGGTCAACCATTCGTCTACTTTTATTTTATCCAACCGACTATACTTTTTAAGATTGCTGGCGGTCGAGAAGGCCGAAGGTCGTGGGAGATTGTAATATAATTTTTTTAACGTTGCGCTCATCTCAGTGTGTTCCAACGTGGTCTGGCGGGAAACAGTTTAGAAATGATTGTTTTATATTTTAATCCTCTACTGGACGTTATTTTCGCGTTAGGATCAAAGTTTTGTCGATGAGCGCTCGTGGCAATTAGTATGTCTTTATATTTTTTTAAATCACTCTCTGTAATTATATCTTTATTTACGTTTCTTTTGGTCAACAACTCCCAAAGTCCTTGCGTGCCTTTATAGTGTGTGTTACCCAGGTATATATCGTTATCGTCTACGGTGAAACTCGAATTGCCAATTTTAAAAGTATCCCCCTCTTTTCTAATTCCAAATATAGGGTCAGTAGACACTCTCCGGTGGACGTAAGGTGATAAATATTTTCCCGCTATGCTCCCGAACAGGCGTGAGGAACCTGTTTCAATTTCATCAGATTCTGATCTAGGTACAAAATATGACTCACCTTCCACCCACCCCCCCTCCTTCTCTGGCGAGTCTACAACACTAATAGGACTGCTTTGAAATGTGGCCTCGTCTGAAAGGAATCGAGGTGGAACCGCCGGCTGTCTCCTAGGTCGTTTTCTTTTTCGTCGTGCAAGGTCGCCTGGTCTACGTTTTAATACTGTGGGGCCCACGATGGGTATTTTAATTGGTTGTTTCGCTCTCTCCCTGTCTGTTAAATAACGCTGTTGATGTTTTCTAAAACTAGCCAATCTTTGATAATCGTCGACTTTTTTTCCTAGATTTCAGAATTTTTTTCATCTGTACAAAATCAGTGGTGGCGGCGACATTGTCATCGCGTTTATTGTGAAATAGTTCTGGAGGGACTAGAAGCATCTGTTTAAGTTGTGACATATTATTTAACCAATGCGCCTACGAGAGCTGAAAGAATAGCGGGTAGTATGATGCTCAAGAAGCCGCCCGATTGAACGACTATATTTCTTTTTCTCTTCAACGAAACACCGCTGCTAGCCAATTTACGCATACAATTTTTATACTTTATTAATTTTCCCTTATCTCTTTTACTAATTTTAATATTATTGTTTAATGTGTTTAGAGCACATTCGCCGAGTGTTGTTATAACATCCGGGTCGACGACTTTAAGAATAGCTTTGCGCAATTTAGGACTGGCCGTTTTCAACACCCGCAGTACGTGTCTATTTTTCTTGACTAGTTTCATCTAGTAGTCTAGCGGGGACAAACACTTTACAAACACTGTCAAATATGTCCGTTTTGAAGCGCAAGCGTTCGTCGGCGTTCTGACTCAGATCAAATAGTAAATATCCGTGAGCGGATTCGGTTGCTTTCCTATAGATTCTTTGTATTTCGGACGGATTATCCGGATAAACTTGTCTAGCCAGATAGTTTATCTGTGTTTGATCACGCGGGTTTTTAAACACAACAATGTATTTAGCGTTAAGCGAGATGTCACGAGACTTACTCCCCTGATGGAAAAGATTTTGTGTGATCAGAATAACCGATAGGTTTCTATGATGACTCCCCTTGGTAAAAAGTTCACACACTTTGTTAGAATAAACCTCGTTCATTAAATCGTCCAGCACGATGAGTTGAGGTCCGCCGGCCTTAAAATTGAAATTGTCCGGTACACCTTTGTGTAGTGTGACGTGACTAGATAATCGCGGGGGGATAGAATTTCTCTCACTAAAACACCATAGAATTCTAACAAATTTATCCACACTGCACACCTGTTTTAAATTTAACAGAAAATTTTCTACAAAAGTAGTTTTACCGCAATTAGACGGTCCCGCTAATATCAGTGTGAAAGGGTGTACAAACACAGACATCGATGTGCACCCGTCTAGTGTTGGTATAAAACTAAAAAATAAAAATTACGATTTCAAATTTATAGTAGTGGTGGCGACAAACCAATCTTTAAGAAATTTTACGTTCGAAAGACTACAAATTGAATTTAATTTTTTATATTTATGACCGAAACATCATAATTATTATGGATCCTATCCTTCAGGGAGGGACACCCCAAGTCTATCATATCAATAACAAGTTGTTGTTTTTTATTCACAATTTCCATTAAAAAAAATTTCTTTTCCTCCCCCTTTACATAAATTATAGTCGAGTTGAGAGTGAGCATTTTTAAAATTATATTAAATTGATCGGCGTTCATATCACCGTCGTCCCAATGCAGACCGTGATGATTATATGTGAGCCAATCACATTGTTTTTTTAATATGCCGCGGTAATTTTGAAAAGGAATATGGCGACTTAAATGTATAGTGATGTACATCACTTCCACCAATAGATATTATACTACATTCTTTTATTATAAACTTATTGCATTCATCTTTAAACCCCTGAAAATCTACAATTACATTGGTCATGTTGTCGATGTTGATCCAAAACTGTAAAGGAAAAAAAAAACCAATTAACAGTAAAAAAACAACCAATTAACAGTCAGTGTCCAGAGACCAATGTAAAAAAAACCAGTCACGTACATAAATATCACGACGATGTCTGACATTGTTGACATTTTTTCTTTATAGACGGCGGACCATCAATCTGCGTTACGCCCCTATTATAATGTTCCAAACAATATTTATAATCTTTCAATTCGTGCTGCGTAGAGGGAGAGAGTAAGTTCCAAGCGCGATTTATATCTCTACACGCGTATGTTTTAATAAATTCTATAGGTAAACTATTCAACTCCGCGGCAGACATCAGACACAAATCCTGCTTCTCCGAGTACGCGAGGATGGACGCGTTGATTTGATCCATTATACTAAATTACAATTACCCCGGACACGATCTTTTATAGGGATGTCACTCGATCCAAACCCTCCCTCCCTCCCCTCTCTGAGTGTTTGATAGCGAATCAGTGTGTTCAACTCTAGGGTAATCAATTTTCACGCATACTAGTTGAGCAATTTTGTCACCCCTTTTAATTGTGAAAACAGTGTCGCTGTGATTAATGAGTAATACGCAAATATTACCACGATAGTCTTCGTCTATAACGCCGGCCAAAACATCTATGCCGTGGTGAAGAGCCAGACTAGATCGCGGAGATATTCTACCGTACGTTCCCTCCGGTAAATAATAGAAATATTTATCTTAACTAAACGCCTGCACGAGGGCTGTATACTGCAATTGTAGGGACTTTTCAAGTCTAGACCTGCAGAGTGTGTGGTGGCTCTAACTGGTGATATGGCGTTTCTATTTAACTTTTTGAACTTTAATAAGGATGACACTGAAATCAGAGAGAGAGAGAGAAGAACAATGTCAATATATATTAGATCATGATAGTTTTCTATACCAGCGGCCGGGGTTAGCATCAACTATAGCCGTAGGGTACGGACGTGTTGTTATTTAATCTCCTACGTTTAGTGAATACAATATTATAATTTTTTCTCTCCAACTGGGAGACGACGATGGCGCCTCTTTTTCTTTTAATTTTTCGCGGGTTAGTCACGTGTACGGGGTCCATGTCTTTCAAAATCATGTCTTTAATAGTTGTGAAGTTTACAATCTTTGTGTTTTCATAGTTTAGTGTTATACCCCTGACTTTTGTGACGGACCTGAACTCATTCGTCTCGGGGACAAACACATTGTAAGAATAATTTTTTGGTCCACCGGAAACAAACTCTGTAATGTAGGCGGTCTCAGAGTAGCCGGTCAGCTCGTTTGTCATGTCGCCCAACTTGTCACCGGTCGGTATCGTGTACGTGTCTGTCGGTCTTATCACACTTATAATAGAGTCTGTGTCACAGTAAAGACAAGAAGCGCCCAAGTGCCTGAGATATGAATACAATTTCATACGGCACCGGTGGTCACATAGGCGGCTATAGGTACATTGACCGTATCCAGGGGGAGGACGGCTTCCTCACGGTATGTCCACGAGACGTAAGCAACCTCGTCATTGGGGAAAATAATGTTACGAACCTCTGTCCCCGGCTGGTGAGTAGGGAGAAAAAGTCTTTTGGGTTGTTCACAATTGTGGTCTGCGTTTTGTTCTCGTTCAATGCAAATCGTCCCCAGAACGAGTTTAAACACAATTTGGCGAGTGCGCGTTTTCCTGGATTTTTAACAATTTCGTTTTTATCCAGCACTATTCCCTCTGTTTTGTAATACTCGCTAACGTAATTGTCTTTGTCTGCGTCTGTTTTCACCCATCCAGGGTATCCAGACGCCTCCTGTTTGATCTTGAGGAACTTGTTTATATACTCTACAAACAGTCCCCCTTCTTTGGTCTGAGGATCGAACTGGGTAATTTTATATTCCCAAAATTCGTGTACTCTAACCATTGTGTAGCCCATTTCTAGCGCTAGACGAACCTCGTCCACTATCCATGTACCTGTAATAGTCCTGTCAGAGTCGGTGTGTAAACAATCACCTTGGTTCATCTCGTTTGCACAAGAGGAGCATAAACAAAACATTAATTTTGATTGTGTCTTGTATGGGAGAACGGGGTGATACAAATTTCTAGGAGGCAAAACAGTGCATTTAATTATCCCCTCTCGGTCTACCACGTCGACGGGGCAATCGTCGGCGACAAAAATATTTATAGGGTGACCTACAGGAAATTTAAAATATTTGCACACCCAGGGATATAAACTGCAGACATCAAGATAGCCTATTTTTTCGTCGGGGTTAGTCTTGTAGTGTAATGTCATAGATTCACACCGTCCACCGTACAGTGCGTCACGAGGATTGAGTGGGGCAGTTTGAATCTTAGGGTGATTGTTTAGCTCTAGATCTAGTTGTGGGTCTTCAGTCAATATTTTGTCGAAGTCACACTCTTTCATAGTTGTAACAGTGTACCCTGCGGCTCTAAATGCTCGATCTCTCAACAGAGTGCACTCGTATCGCTCGGTGAGTGTCTCTTTCGTCCCTGTTATAGTCGCGTCACGGTTCGAAAGACATGTACACCCGTGGAAGAAACAACCGTCAAACTCAAAAATCTCTCTCGTCTCGTCACAGTAGCCGTCCACTTTCCTACCCAAAATTTCTATCTCACGTCCGTTGAAGGCGTGCCGAATATCGGGGCGGGTTTTCTCCAGATAGACTAACCATTTTATGGCTTTCATAGATTGTCTGTCACCGCACCTGTAACCCCCCTTGGGCAGTATGGCTATCGTATCGGGGGCTAAGAACAGTTTTCTAAATAATCTATTGCACGCCGACGAGATTGTGATAGATTCTCTAAAAACGTCTGTCGCGCCTATATTTAGAAATAAATGACGAAATGTACGACAACCCTTGCGTAATACATTTACGTCATCCACACAATAGGCCTCCAGCTCTGCCTTATTATTAAATATATACCCCTGCCGCAGTTTGTCAGCGTGCCACACCATAAAGTCATTTCGCTCATCCGGTTTCATATAATCCGCACCGAACATTTCGGGACCGGGCATCTCACCGATATAATTTAAATTCTTTTCTGTATTAAACAGATAGGGGTAGTGTCCTTTTTTACAGTCTAGTCCAAACGCTTTCGGGATCTGTCTCAGTGGCATGGGGAGGAAACATAGGCTGTCTTTAAATTGTATGTGGTCCATTGTCATGCAGAGTATTTTAGTTCCGTCCGCAATAATTTTAGGGGTGTAGTTTAGTGATAGAAATCTATTCAGGATAAATATAGTATCAAACCCCTTCCCATTATGCGCAACGCAAACAATTTTATTTGCAAACGGTCTCGGTTGTCTCAGGTAGGCGATGAAGCCGTCTACCGGATTTTCCCAAAAGGAATGAGATCGTTTCCCGCATTGCTCACAATCCTCGTCCATATTATCGTTAAATTCACATTTTACACAATAGTGCTGTGCGTGCAAAAAATTTGGTTCGTGTAAATAACAATTGTCGGTTATAGCTCGATTTTGTGTAGTCTCGAAATCATAAAATACCATTAGGTAATTATCATCTAGCTCCTTCCGACTCAACACCTGCATATAACAACGATGCGGGTTCTCTTTATTCTGTTTGCACGTTGCGCAGTATGATTTAAAACATTCGTGATTACTCCCCTTTGTTTTATCACAGATAATACACACCTGTCTTAAATCACAAACTGTTTTCTTACCGTCAATTTTATTCGATTTATGGCTAGTGAAACAAGCGGCAGACCTAAATATTCTGTTACAATAACTGCAATACACTTGTTTTTCATTTTCATACAAACACGGAGGTATGGACATACATTTGGGGCAAGTGTTCTTACATGAATGTCTCGCACCTCTTTTAAAACCGGTATTACATCCGTCGCAGAAATACCGAACGGAAAAGGCCGCCGCCATGTTGATTATTACGTTAAAGTGATGTGTAACGTCATCGTACAGTAGGTTAATGTACCTACTAGAAGACGACACCCCCTCATACCACAATCCGTTGAGCGTCGAGAGGGTATTATACACGCGCAATTTATATTCGTCCCCAAAATAACGTTGAAATTTATCGAGATGTTCGCGCCCCCCTCCCCCCGATAAATCTACACGCGCTTTTGCGAGAAGCTCATCTACAGCATTTTTTATTTTATTACCCTTAATATACGATTTATAATTAATATCATTAGTGATTTTGGCTATCGCTATTACTATGGCGTGAGCCAAACAATTCGTCAATGATTTAACAACTACTATGCTCGTTTTATGGTGACTCAGATAATCGTTTGGAAGGCATCTTCGTTTTAGTGCTCCATTACCGTTCCCCCTCATCATTTTGATATGGTTCGCTTTAATCCTCAACACATCGGCTATACCAAATCTGGCATTACTCTGAATGACTTTTGTTAATGTATTCATAATAGTATTCACATCAATTTGATCACATCTACGGTACGAAACGCCGACCGGTTTATCGAGGTTATTCTCCGTGTTCGTGATCGTGAGTCCAATTAAATCGTAAGGCGCCGTACCTCTAAGCAAGTATGCTAATAGGTTTGAAAAACATGTTTTTAGATAAAGGAGTGGACTCATGTTCATAATCATAGGCTTGAAACTAACTAAAATATCCCTGCCTAAGGTGTTGAACTTGGTATACAATCGTCCTGTCTCTCTTATTATGGTAAATGTGTCATCAGTGTTTGTAATCCCTCCCGCATAGTCAAAAATGTGTTCGCGCTGTCTGTTAATGTCTGAAGTAGAGGGTCTAGCATTGTCGCTAGATTCGCCAGTTTTAAATGTTTGTTTGTTAGACACTAAAAAAAAGAAAAAAGAAAACTAATTGTTAGTTTAAATAATAATAAATTGAGAAAAGAGAAACACACAAAAATAAAAAATTTAAATTATAAACAGATAACTATAGAGAAAAATATAAAATATTAGTTTAAAAAAATATTTAAATTAAAAACAGATAAGTATAGAGAAAAATATAAAATATTAGTTTAACTAATAAATTGAACACTACAGATATAGAGAAATAATAGTAAAATTGATCTTACTTTTGCCAAAAATACGAGATTTTTATGTTTATTAAACGTGACAACTTGTTTTCAGCCGACAAGATGGCGATGAAATGATACCAAGGTATAGTTAAATTCTCCTTTTATAGGCCTCCAACTCAATGTGTTTTCCCCCTCTTCGTCTTCTGTGGTTGACCTTTCAGAGCATTGAGTGGGACTTTAATACTGGTCCAGGAACTGCTATGCCTATTAATAGTAGTAAAGAAATGTTTCCTAATGAAGATAAATTAAGATCTTTTACATGTTTAAGTAATGGTTTTTATGGTTCGAATCGAGGTATTTTATTTAATGCTTGGGGTAATTATAAACCTCCAATACCTCCACAAGGTTCTATTCAATCACCTCATAGAACAGTTGATAATCAGCCTAAACCTGTTCCTTCTACTAAAAAAATCCTCTTCTAGTGGAACAATTGTAAGCCATGACATAGTTAGGAATTATGAAAATGTACATTATAATACTATGTAAATCAAACAAACATTGTAAATTGTATATTTTATTACATAATCAATAACCAAAATACAATATACATATACATGTTCTTGATTACTTTTTAACATTCTCCTCAATTTCCTTATCCTTATCTTTTTTTTTGTTTCTTCATAGCCGCCTCTGCGTGAAAGAACTCCCACGATACAATATGACAACAGGTTCTCTCAAAGTGTGCACAGTAATTATCCTTTCTTCTCACGAAACAATTTTCTTGACATATATGATACCGTATTTTAACATTATTTGCCTTTTTTTCCTGTTGTCCTTCCAACATAATAGAATTATTAAAGTAACTGCTCTGTTCTATGTATATTTCCATTGATTTTTCCTCTACATATTCTTTTATAACTAATAAACAGCCTGGATTTGATATTTTATGCGGAAAGTCAAAGCATTCGCATGTCTCTAAATCTGTTAAAAAATTTGATATCTTATAAACGTGTTCATAATTGCGTCCTGCAAAACTATCTACGACTGATGAATACGCCATGATGAAGATTATACATATATTATCTAATATGCACTCCTTTTATAGTCCTCCACCTCAATGTGTTTACCTGAACACACCTTCGTCAAATTGTGGTTGACCTTTCCACACCACTTCGTCAATTGTGGTTGACATTTCACAAGTGACCTGAATATCTAATTAGAAAGGTGCACGCTTTGCCTTGATTTTTATAATCGTGACTCGATGGTAGGGAGATTAAAGTTGAATACTTAATTAGAGTAGATGATGTTCACCTTGAGAACTAGAAATTATAGGATAAATACGGCGTGTATTTAAGGCAATAGAATTATTAAAATGGAGTCAGATGAAGACACGACTTTAAACAAGCACCTTCGGTCATTTAAACGTCGACGTCAATCTAAAAATCTTTTTACAGGTAGATCTTATTTCGATAGAGCGGACAAGAGAGGGCGTTGTAAATGCGGTAAAGATCATTTTATATCACTTATTGGTGATATATCAATTTTGGAAGAGTACTCTGACGGAGATAGATGCGTAGAGCTGGGAACAACTGATTGTTTTAATAATTACACGTGTGTATTAGAGATTCTAAAAGAGTCCTGCATCGAACGCACGATACACTATTGTAGTTCTGAATGCTTTTCTCACTTTAAAAAGTCATACGCCTGTTGTGGGTCAAAACGTTATTGTAAAGTTTTAAGCGACTGGTATCGAAAACACTTAGAGTCCATCCATAATTGGGAAGACACGGCTTTAGATTTTGATCTACCCATCACTTCTGAGACCAACCTACAAGCTAGGAGGGCTGATCTGAGTGCAGACAAAACAACTACACCAGAGTAAATCAAGGTAATTTATATTTTTTTATTTATTAAAATTTTCTGTCTTATTATTATTATTTCTATAATATGATTGTTTGAATTTTTTTCAAGGTATGGACAAGTTTATAGAGGACTTCAACTCAGCCAAGACTGACATTCAATATATTTCTCTGAGAAGTTTAGCGGAGAATACAAAATTAGACATTATATCTTTTGACGAAAGAACGACTAGGTTCGGGAGGGCTATTTATGTAAAAGCCTATTTAAATGATAATACCGTAAGTTTTTTTTTACCAAAAAAATTTTCCAAAATTTGTACTTTGGATTATATTGACCTTGTTAATAAATCAAAGTTTGTATTAATTTATAAGGGAATTGAAGATGACAATTCTATCAAGCTTAATATTGTACCACACGGTTAATAGTTTTAATCTTTGGTAATACTGATTCAAATTTTAAAATAAAGTAATAAACATGTTTACAAATATAGTCTATTTATAAATATCATTATACTATACATTTAGACTGATTTTCTACGTATCACTATAACAGATTTATGAAATTAGAAATTAAAACATTAAAATAGTATGTATTCTTTGATTATAATATCAGACTAATTTTATGTATCAGTATAACATATCTATGAAATTAAAAATTAAAATAAATTTTAATCGTGTATGGTACTTGTATTTCTCTTTCATTTATATTATATATTTGTGCATATAACAGTGTATAATTAAAATGATTCAAACGTCCTACTTTCTATGAAATCAGAAATTATAATAAATTTTAATCATGTATGTTGTTTAATAAAATAATCCTCTGTGTAGTTATAAATTGTTATACGATTGTATTCTAAAAAAATAAAGTAATAAACATGTTTACAAATATAGTCTATTTATAAATATCATTATACTATACATTTAGACTGATTTTCTACGTATCACTATAACAGATTTATGAAATTAGAAATTAAAACATTAAAATAGTATGTATTCTTTGATTATAATATGCGACTAATTTTATGTATCAGTATAACATATCTATGAAATTAAAAATTAAAATAAATTTTAATCGTGTATGGTACTTGTATTTATCTTTCATTTATATTATATATTTGTGCATATAACAGTGTATAATTAAATATGATTCAAACGTCCTACTTTCTATGAAATCAGAAATTATAATAAATTTTAATCATGTATGTTGTTTAATAAAATAATCCTCTGTGTAGTTATAAATTGTTATACGATTGTATTCTAAAAAAAATAAAGTAATAAACATGTTTACAAATATAGTCTATTTATAAATATCATTATACTAAACATTTAGACTGATTTTCTACGTATCACTATAACAGATTTATGAAATTAGAAATTAAAAACATTAAAATAGTATGTATTCTTTGATTATAATATGCGACTAATTTTATGTATCAGTATAACATATCTATGAAATTAGAAAATTAAAATAAATTTTAATAAAGACATCCTCTGTCTAGTTATTATTTTTTATAAGAATGTATTCTCAATATAAAGTTTTCATAGCCGATAAAGTTGTCTGCAAATATACTATATTTATTTCAATTATTTTAATATGATATATATATATATATATATATCATTAAACTGATAACATTCAGAGGTGGATTTTCTACAAATCATTTTATTGATTATTGTATTTAAAAACATATCTTCAAGATATTAAAATAGATTTTAATCAGGTATTCTGTTAATTTTTGTAAGAATGTATTCTCAAAATAAAGTTTTCATAACTGAAAATGTCTATTTATTTCAATTGTTTTAAATATCATTAAACTAAACATTTAAAACTGATTACACAAAGAGGTAGATTTTCTACAAATCATATTTAAAATAAAATGTATATTACCTTCAAAACTGTATATTAAAATAAAATGTAGCTTACCTTCATAACTGTGTATTAAGATGGAGCTGGTCCTGTTCACCTTCAAAACTTCAATTGTATGAAGGAAATGATTTCGGCCCGCTTTTAAAGCGATCAAAGCCAACCTTTTAATTAGGTCCTCATTTAAAAAAAACCCGTTTGAAAGTTTGAAAGTGGAGTTATTCATTGCGTGCAAAAACAAGCTTGTTTTTAGTTAGCTATACAGTGAATACGAACTCATCTGAAGGGAAATTTTCCAACTGTTTAATTGATATATTTTAGTCATAAAACAGAATTTGTAGAGAATTGTTAGTTACACTATATACATGAAAATGTCACTCACTTTACATAAGATATCTAAATTTGGTGTCGTTGTTAAACATACCAACCAAATGAATATGATGTTGGGTTCGTATATTACTTCTCTATCCGGGTGATAGCGCAATGAAACAAGTTTCTTTCAACCTACTTTTGGATTGAAGACTAGCAAATACATACATTGTCAGTTGAGATTTATTTATCTAAAATTATAATTTTATTTAATTCAATTCTTTTTTTTTAAACACATTGTCGTTTACCACATATTTCTGCGTTTTCCAACTGTTTAATTGATATATTTTAGTCATAAAACAGAATGAGTAGAGAATTGTTAGTTACACTATATACATGAAAATGTCACTCACTTTTCATAAGATATCTAAATTTGGTGTCGTTGTTAAACATGAATATGATGTTGGGTTCGTATATTACTTCTCTATCCGGGTGATACCGCAATGAAACAAGTTTCTTTCAACCTACTTTTGGATTGAAGACTAGCAAATACATACATTGTACGTTGAGACTTATTTATCAACCCATAAAATTATAATTTTATTTAATTCAATTCTTTTTTTTTACACACTGTCGTTCAGTACATACTCCTCCGACATCATTAAATATTAATTCAATGATGTCACCCTTATACGTCATATAAAAATATTTAAATACGTCCATTAATACTTAAGTCAATGTCCTATCAATGTCTAAAATACAGGTTTTCCAAATAAAAAAAAACATGGCAAGTAGTGATGGTTAGTGCTCGCACAAAATAATAATTCATTAAATTTGAAGACGTCTTAATCCTGTGACGTCAATTGAAACGTCACTAGCATACCAATATTTTAGTTAGACCATAGCCTCATACGGCATTATTACAGTTGATGGCTCAGGGCGGGTCTATACCCGACATACGTCATTGAAAACGTCAATCCACACACGATATACGTCATTGAAACGTCACCTGACGTCACTCGAAAATTACAATACTTGCTCTCTCCGTTGGAGGAAAACCGAACAAAGTTGCCCTTTTACTACTAATCTACTTTTCCACAGAAGTATTTTAATAGTCTACGTCCCCATAGAGGTATTTAAATAATCTACGTACCAATTAAAGTTTGTGATAATCTACGTCCCCATTCTACTTTCCCACAGATTTATTTTAATAGTGTACGTTTTCACTTAGGTATTTTGATAATCTACGTACCCACTGAAGTATTAAGATAATCTTCGTACCCACACTACATTACTATAGGGATATTTTTATAGGCTATGAAACCATTCAAATTCTATGATAATCTACGAACCAACTAAATTTCATGATAGTTTACGTACCCAATCAACTATGCCACAACTATTTTAATAGTCTACGTTCCCAAAAAGGTATTTTTATAATCTACGTAACCATTCAGATACTATTATAATCTACGTACCCACTGAAATTTATGATAATCTACGTACCCACTCTACTTTACCACAAATGTATTTTGATAGTCTACTTAAACATTCAGTTTCTATTCATATCTACGTATTCACTAAAATATTTAGATAATCTACGTACCCTATCTACTTTCCCCCACAAGTATTTTAATTGTCTACGTTCCCATAGAGCTATTTAATAATCTACGTAAACATTTAAATACTATTATGATCTACGTACCAACTAAAGTTTATGATAATCTACGTCCACATTCTACTTTCCCACAGATTTATTTTAATAGTGTACGTTCCCACTGAGGTATTTTGATAATCTAAGTAACCACTCAGATAGTATTATAAATATACGTACCCACAGAAGTATTAAGATAATCTTCGTACCCACACTACATTACCATAGGGATATTTTTATAGGCTATGAAACCATTCAGATTCTAAGATAATCTACTTATTCACTTAAAAATTAGGATAATCTACGAACCAACTAAATTTCATGATAAATACGTACCTAATCTACTATGCCACAAGTATTTTAATAGTCTAAGTTCCCACAAAGGTATTTTAATAATCTACGTCACCATTCAGATACTATTGTAACCTACGTAACCACTATACTTTCCCACAAGGGTATTTTAATAATTTACGTTCCCACTGAAATATTTTCATAATCTACGCACTATTCAGATAATATCATATTCTACGTAACCACTGATGTATTATGATAATCTTCGTACCCACTACTCATTCCCCTAGATGTAATTTGATAGTCTATTATTAGGTTAGTCTACGTACAACTATATTATATGATAATCTACGTACCCAATCTACTTTACCACAGAAGTATTTTAATATTCCACGTTACCACAGAGGTATTTTGACACAATGAAGTAGTATGATAATCAAACGATAACCTACGTACCCACTAAAGTTTCCCACATAGGTATTTTGATAGTCTACTTATTCACTGAAATAATTGTTTAATCTACGTACTAACTAAAGTTTGTGATATTCTACGTGCCCAATTTACTTTACTTCAGAGGTATGATAAGTCTACGTTCCCAAAAGGTATTTTAATAAACTACGTAACCATAAGTCTACGGTCCCACTAAGGTAAAGTTTGTGATATTCTACGTGCCCAATCTACTTTCCTTCAGAAGTATGATAAGTCTACGTTCCCAAAAGGTATTTTAATAAACTACGTAACCATAAGTCTACGTTCCCACAAGGATATTTTAATAATCTACGTAACCATTCAGATACTATTGTAACCTACGTACCCACTATACTTTCCCACAGAGGTTTTTAATAATTTACGTTCCCACTGAAATATTTCATAATCTACGTACTATTAAGTTAATATTATATTCTACGTTCCCACTGATGTATTATGATAATCTTCGTACCAACTCCGCATTCCCCTAGAGGTACTTTGATAGTTTATGTATTCACTAAATTATTAGGTTAGTCAACGTACTACTATAATTTATGATAATCTACTTACCAATCTACTTTTCCACAGAAGTATTTTAATAGTCTACGTCCCCATAGAGGTATTTAAATAATCTAAGTACCAATTAAAGTTTGTGATAATCTACGTCCCCATTCTACTTTCCCACAGATTTATTTTAATAGTTTACGTTTTCACTTCGGTATTTTGATAATATACGTAACCACTCAGATACTATTATAATCTACGTACCCACTGAACTATTAAGATAATCTTCGTACCCACACTACATTACCATAGGGATATTTTTATAGGCTATGAAACCATTCAAATTCTATTATAATCTACGAACCAACTAAATTTCATGATAGTTTACGTACCCAATCAACTATGCCACAACTATTTTAATAGTCTACGTTCCCACAAAGGTATTTTTTTAATCTACGTAACCATTCAGATACTATTATAATCTACGTAAATACTGAAGGAATGATAATCTACGTACCAACTCTATTTTCCCACATATGTATTTTCATAGTCTACTTAAACATTCAGTTTCTATTCATATCTACGTTTTCACTAAAATATTTAGATAATTTACGTTCCCTATCTACTTTCTCCCACAAGTATTTTAATAGTCTACGTTCCCAAAGAGGTATTTAATAATCTACGTGAACATTCAAATACTATTATAATCTACGTACCAACTAAGGTTTATGATAATCTACGTCCACATTCTACTTTCCCACAGATTTATTTTAATAGTGTACGTTCCCACTGAGGTATTTTGATAATCTAAGTAACCACTCAGATAGTATTATAATATACGTACCCACAGAAGTATTAAGATAATCTTCGTACCCACAATACATTACCATAGGGATATTTTTATAGGCTATGAAACCATTCAGATTTTATGATAATCTACTTATTCACTTAAAAATTAGAATAATCTATGAACCAACTGAATTTCATGATAATTTACGTACCCAATGAACTATGCCACAAGTATTTTAATAGTCTAAGTTCCCACAAAGGTATTCTTATAATCTACGTACCCACTGAAATTTATGATAATCTACGTACCCACTCTACTTTGTCACAGAGGTATTTTGAAAGTCTACGTAATCATTCAGGTTCTATGTTTTTCTGCGAATTCACATTAAATATTATGGTAATCTACGTACAAACCTTAGGATTATCTTCCTACCCACAAAAATATATAAAAATGTATGTACCGACTCAAGGATATATAAAACTTTCCCACATAGTTATTTTGATAGTGTACGTTCCTACAAAGGTATTTTGATAATCTACGTAACTATTCATATAATATTATAATCTACGTCAATAATGAAACTAATGATAACCTACCTATCATCTCTACTTTCATACATAGGTATTTTCGTAGTCTATTTAACCATTCAGTTTCTATTAAAATCTACGTATTCACTAAAATATTTAGATAATCTACGTGCCCTAAATACTTTCCCCCACAAGTATTTTAATAGTCTACGTTCCCATTGAGGTATTTTAAAAAATCTACGTAAATATTCAAATACTATTATAATCTACGTACCAACTAAAGTTTATGATAATCTACGTCCATATTCTACTTTCCCACAGATTTATTTTAATAGTGTACTTTCCCACTGAGGTATTTTGATAATCTAAGTAACCACTCAGATACTATTATAATCTACGTGCCCACTGAAGTATTAAGATAATCTTCGTACCCACACTACATTACCATAGGGATATTTTTATAGGCTATGAAACCATTCAGATTCTATGATAATCTACTTATTCACTTAAAAATTAGGATAATCTACGAACCAACTAAATTTCATGATAAATACGTACCTAATCTACTATGCCACAAGTATTTTAATGTCTACGTTCCCACAAAGGTATTTTAATAATCTACGTCACCATTCAGATACTATTGTAACCTACGTACCCACTATACTTTCCCACAAGGGTATTTAATAATTTACGTTTCCACTGAAATATTTTCATAATCTACGTACTATTCAAATAATATTATATTCTACGTAACCACTGATGTATTATGATAATCTTCGTACCCACTACTCATTCCCCTAGAGGTACTTTGATAGTCTATTATTAGGTTAGTCTACGTACAACTATATTATATGATAATCTACGTACCCAATCTACTTTACCACAGAAGTATTTTAATATTCCACGTTACCACAGAGGTATTTTGACACAATGAAGTAGTATGATAATCAAACGATAACCTACGTACCCACTAAATTTTCCCACATAGGTATTTTGATAGTCTACTTATTCACTGAAATAATTGTTTAATCTACTACTAACTAAAGTTTGTGATATTCTACGTGCCCAATCTACTTTCCTTCAGAAGTATGATAAGTCTACGTTCCCAAAAGGTATTTTAATAAACTACGTAGCCATAAGTCTACGTTCCCACAAAGGTAAAGTTTGTGATATTCTACGTGCTCAATCTACTTTGCTTCAGAAGTATGATAAGTCTACGTTCCCAAAAGGTATTTTAATAAACTAAGTAACCATAAGTCTACGTTCCCACAAAGGTATTTTAATAATCAACGTAACCATTCAGATACTATTGTAACCTACGTCCCCACTATACTTTCCCACAGAGGTTTTTAATAATTTACGTTCCCACTGAAATATTTCATAATCTACGTACTATTAAGTTAATATTATATTCTACGTTCCCACTGATGTATTATGATAATCTTCGTACCCACTCGGAATTCCCTAGAGGTACTTTGATAGTTTATGTATTCACTAAATTATTAGGTTAGTCAATGTACTACTATAATTTATGATAATCTAAGTACCAATCTACTTTTCCACAGAAGTATTTTAATAGTCTACGTCCCCATAGAGGTATTTAAATAATCTAGTACCAATTAAAGTTTGTGATAATCTACGTCCCCATTCTACTTTCCCACAGATTTATTTTAATAGTGTACGTTTTCACTTCGGTATTTTGATAATATACGTAACACTCAGATACTATTATAATCTACGTACCCACTGAACTATTAAGATAATCTTCGTACCCACACTACATTACCATAGGGATATTTTTATAGGCTATGAAACCATTCAAATTCTATTATAATCTACGAACCAACTAAATTTCATGATAGTTTACGTACCCAATCAACTATGCCACAACTATTTTAATAGTCTACGTTCCCAACAAAGGTATTTTTTTAATCTACGTAACCATTCAGATACTATTATAATCTACGTAATACTGAAGGAATGATAATCTACGTACCAACTCTATTTACCACATATGTATTTTCATAGTCTACTTAAACATTCAGTTTCTATTCATATCTACGTTTCACTAAAATATTTAGATAATTACGTTCCCTATCTACTTTCTCCCACAAGTATTTTAATTGTCTACGTTCCCAAAGAGGTATTTAATAATCTACGTGAACATTTCAAATACTATTATATCTACGTACCAACTAAAGGGTTTATGATAATCTACGTCCACATTCTACTTTCCCACAGATTTATTTTAATAGTGTACGTTCCCACTGAGGTATTTTGATAATCTAAGTAACCACTCAGATAGTATTATAATATACGTACCCACAGAAGTATTAAGATAATCTTCGTACCCACAATACATTACCATAGGGATATTTTTATAGGCTATGAAACCATTCAGATTTTATGATAATCTACTTATTCACTTAAAAATTAGAATAATCTATGAACCAACTGAATTTCATGATAATTTACGTACCCAATGAACTATGCCAAAGTATTTTAATAGTCTACGTTCCCACAAAGGTATTTTTATAATCTACGTACCCACTGAAATTTATGATAATCTACGTACCCACTCTACTTGTCACAGAGGTATTTTGATAGTCTACGTAATCATTCAGGTTCTATGTTTTTCTGCGAATTCACATTAAATATTATGGTAATCTACGTACAAACCTTAGATTATCTTCCTACCCACAAAGATAATATAAAAATGTATGTACCGACTCAAGGATATATAAAACTTTCCCACATAGTTATTTTGATAGTGTACGTTCCTACAAAGGTATTTTGATAATCTACGTAACTATTCATATAATATTATAATCTACGTCAATAATGAAACTAATGATAACCTACCTATCATCTCTACTTTCATACATAGGTATTTTCGTAGTCTATTTAACCATTCAGTTTCTATTAAAATCTACGTATTCACTAAAATATTTAGATAATCTACGTGCCCTAAATACTTTCCCCCACAAGTATTTTAATAGTCTACGTTCCCATTGAGGTATTTTAAAAAATCTACGTAAATATTCAAATACTATTATAATCTACGTACCAACTAAAGTTTATGATAATCTACGTCCATATTCTACTTTCCCACAGATTTATTTTAATAGTGTACTTTCCCACTGAGGTATTTTGATAATCTAAGTAACCACTCAGATACTATTATAATCTACGTGCCCACTGAAGTATTAAGATAATCTTCGTACCCACACTACATTACCATAGGGATATTTTTATAGGCTATGAAACCATTCAGATTCTATGATAATCTACTTATTCACTTAAAAATTAGGATAATCTACGAACCAACTAAATTTCATGATAAATACGTACCTAATCTACTATGCCACAAGTATTTTAATGTCTACGTTCCCACAAAGGTATTTTAATAATCTACGTCACCATTCAGATACTATTGTAACCTACGTACCCACTATACTTTCCCACAAGGTATTTAATAATTTACGTTCCCACTGAAATATTTTCATAATCTACGTACTATTCAAATAATATTATATTCTACGTAACCACTGATGTATTATGATAATCTTCGTACCCACTACTCATTCCCCTAGAGGTACTTTGATAGTCTATTATTAGGTTAGTCTACGTACAACTATATTATATGATAATCTACGTACCCAATCTACTTTACCACAGAAGTATTTTAATATTCCACGTTACCACAGAGGTATTTTGACACAATGAAGTAGTATGATAATCAAACGATAACCTACGTACCCACTAAAGTTTCCCACATAGGTATTTTGATAGTCTACTTATTCACTGAAATAATTGTTTAATCTACGTACTAACTAAAGTTTGTGATATTCTACGTGCCCAATCTACTTTCCTTCAGAAGTATATAAGTCTACGTTCCAAAAGGTATTTTAATAAACTACGTACCATAAGTCTACGTTCCCACAAAGGAAAGTTGTGATATCTACTGCTCATATTCTTCAAATATATAAGTCTACGTTCCCAAAAGGTATTTTATAAACTAAGAACATTATAGTCTACGTTCCCAAGGTATTTTAATAATCTACGTAACATTCAGATACTATGTAACCTACGTCCCAACAGTATACTATTCACCACAGAGTTATTAATAATTTACGTTCCCACTGAAGTATTTATAATCTAACGTAACCATTCAGTTTACTATTTAATTCTACGTTCCCACTGATATATTAAGATAATCTTCGTACCCACTCGAATTTCCATAAGTACTTTATAGTTTATGTAATTCATCTAGATATTATTAGTTAATGGATCAAGTACACTATAATTTATGATAATCTAATACCTAATTACTATGTCCACAAAGTATTTTAATAGTCTACGTCCCAATTATTCTATATCTACAGTGCAATTAATTTTATATCTACGTCCCCATTTACTTTCCACGTGATTATTTTAATAATTACGTCCCACTTCGTATTTTATATCACCACAGATTTATTATATATCTACGTACCACTGATGTATTTGATAATCTTCGTACCCCACTACATTACCATAGAGATAGTTTTTAATAGGCTATAATACATACAAATTTATTATAATCTACGAACCCAATCTAAATTTCACGAATATTTATATTACGTACCCAATCAACTATGCCACAAGTATTTTAATAGTCTACGTTTACAAAAAGGTATTTTATAATCTACGTAACCATTCAGATACTATTATAATCTACGTACCCACTCAAATTTATGATAATCTACGTACCCACTCTACTTTACCAAAAAGGTAATTTGATAGTCTAAGTAATCATTCAGTTTCTATGTTAATCTACGCATTCACATTTAATATTAGGATAATCTACGTACCAACCTTAGATAATCTCCGTACTCAATAAGCTCATATAAAAATGTCTGTACCGACTCAAGTATATAAAAGACTCTCCCACATAGTTATTTTGATAGTCTACGTTTCCACAAAGGCATTTTGATAATCTACGTAACTAATATATCATTTACGTAAATACTGAATTAAATTATAATATACGTACCAACTCACTTCAACATAGGTATTTCATAGTCTACTTAACCATTCAGTTTCTATTAATATCTACGTATTCACTAAAATATTTAAATAATCTTCGTACCAAAATATCCCCAAGTATTTATAGTTAGTTCCATAGAGTATTAATAATATAGTAAAATTCAAATATGTTATAATCTACTACCAACTAAAGTTTTGATAATCTACTCCCATTCTATTTCCCACAGTTTATTTAATAGTGTACGTTTTCATTGGGTTTTTGATAATTACGAACCACTCAGATATATTATAATCTACGTCCCACTGAATATTAAGATAATCTTCGTACCACACTACATTACCATAGGGATTTTTATAGTCTATGAAACCATTCAAAATTCTATTATAAATTAGGAAACCACAAATTTCATGATATTTACGTACCCAATCACTATGCCACAAGTATTTAATAGTCTACGTTCCACAAAGGTATTTTTATAATTACGTAACCATTCAGATATATTATAATCTACGTACCCACTAAATTAATGAAATCTACGTACCACACAGGTATTTGATAGTCTTGTAATCATTCAGTTTCTATGTTAATCTACCATTCACATTATAATAGGATAATCTACGTACAACTAGGATAATTCGTACCATAGCTCATATAAATGTCTGTACCGACTCAAGTATATAAAGACTCTCCCCATAGTTATTTTGATATCTACGTTCCAAAAGGATTTTGATAATCTACGTATAATATATAATTACGTAAATACTGATAAATATAATATACGTACCAACTTTACTTTCCAACATAGTATTTTCATAGTCTACTTAACATTCAGTTTCTATTAATATTACGTATCACCAAAATATTAAATAATTACGTAACCCATAAATTCCCCCACAAGTATTTTAATAGTCTACGTTCCCATAGAAGTATTTTAATAATATACGTAAACATTCAAATACTGTTATAATCTACGTACCAACTAAAGTTTATGATAATCTACGTCCCCATTCTAATTTCACACAGTTTTATTTTAATAGTGTACGTTCCTATTGAGGTATTTTGATAATCTACGTACCACTCAGATACTATTATAATCTACGTGCCCACTGAAGTATTAAGATAATCTTCGTACCCACACTACATTACAATAGGGATGTTTTGATAGTCTATGAAACCATTCAGATTCTATAATAATCTACTTATTTACTTAAAAATTAGGATAATTTACGCACCAAATAATTTCATGATAATTTACGTACCCAATCTACTATGCCACAAGTATTTTAATAGTCTACGTTCCCACAAAGGTATTTTTATAATATACGTATCCATTCAGATAGTATTATAATCTACGTACCCACTGAAATTAATGATAATCTACGTACCCACAGAGGTATTTTGATAGTCTTCGTAATCATTCAGGTTCTATGTTAATCTACACATTCACATTTAATATAGGATAATCTACGTACACAACCTTAGGATAATATCTGTACCCACTAAGCTCATATGCAAATGTCTGTACCGACTCAAGTATATATAAGACTCTCCCACATAGTTATTTTGATAATCTACGTTCCCAAAAAGGTATTTTGATAATCTACGTAACTATTCATCTAATATTATAATCTACGTAAATACTGACTAAATGATAATATACGTACCAACTTTACTTTCCAACTAGGTATTTTCATAGTCTACTTAACCATTCAGTTTCTATTAATATCTACGTAATCACCAAAATATTTAAATAATCTACGTACCCTATAAATTCCCCCACAAGTATTTTAATAGTCTACGTTCCCATAGAGGTATTTTAATAATCTACGTAAACCTTCAAATACTGTTATAATGTACTTACCAACTAAAGTTTATGATAATCTACGTCCCCATTCTAGTTTCCCACAGATTTATTTTAATAGTGTACGTTCCTACTGAGGTATTTTGATAATCTATGTGCCCACTGAAGTATTAAGATAATCTTCGTAACCACACCACATTACCATAGGGATATTTTGATAGACTATAAAACCATTCAGATTCTATGATAATCTACTTATTCACTTAAAAATTAGGATAATCTACGAACCAACTAAATTTATGATAATCAACGTATCCACTCTACTTACTCACAGAGGTATTTTGATAGTCTACCTAATCAGTCAGGTTCTATGTTAATCTACGCATTCATATTAAATATTAGGATAATCTACGTATCAACCTTAGGATAATCTACGTTCCCACAAAAATCATAAAAATGTATGTACCGACTCAAGTATATATAAAACTTTCCAACATAGTTATTTTGATAGTCTACGTTCCCACAAAGGTATTTTTTTAATCTACGTAACCATTCAGATACTATTATAATCTACGTAAATACTGAAGGAATGATAATCTACGTACTAACTCTATTTTCCCACAAATGTATTTTCATAGTCTACTTAAACATTCAGTTTCTATTCATATCTACGTATTCACTAAATATTTAGATAATCTACGTACCCTATCTACTTTCCCCCACAAGTATTTTAATAGTCTACGTTCCCATAGAGGTATTTTAATAATCTACGTAAACATTTAAATACTATTATAATGTACTTACCAACTAAAGTTTATGATAATCTACTTCCCCAATCTACTTTCCTACAGATTTTAATAGTGTACGTTCCCACTGAGGTATTTTGATAATCTACGTAACACTCAGATACTATTATAATCTACGTACCAACTAAAATTTGTGATAATCTACGTCCCCATTCTACTTTCCCACAGATT
>JBCFYV010001001.1:4267992-4493462 GCA_039000515.1 Timema cristinae | reverse complement strand
TTTAAATATTTTAGTGAAACGTAAAATTTTAATAAAAAAGAAGGGTTTAAAAGAAAACTATGAAAATACCTATTTTGGAAAGTGGAGTTGGAAAGGTATATATAATTTAATTCAGAAATTACGTAAATAAAAAAATTTTAGTTACGTAATTATCAAATCCCTTTGGGGAAACTAACTTCAAAATAACTATGTGGGAGATTTTTTTTATATACTTGAGTGGGAAACAGACTTTTAAAAGAGCTTATTGAGTAGGGAGATTATCCTAAAGTTGGGACGAAGATTATCCTAAAAAATTAAATGTGAATGCGTAGTTTAAAACATAGAAAGAATGTTACTTAACTAAAATTTAAACCTTTTGGAAAAGAAAGAGGGTTTACGAAATTTATCAAAAATTTTTGAGTGGGTACGTAGATTATAAATGTATCAAAATGGTTACGTAAAATTAAAAAAAAACCTTTTTTTGAAAACTTAACTATTAAATACTTGGGCATGTTGATTGGTACGTAAACATCATAAAATTTATTTTGTTCGTAGAATTAAAAAGAATTTGAATGGTTCAAAGCCTAAAAAAATATCCCAAGGGAAAAGGTAGTGTACAAAAAGATTATTTTAAAAAGTTCGGGGTGGGTACGTAGATTAAATATTCTGAGTGGTTACGTAAAATTACAAAATACCGAAATGAAAACGTACCCTTTTAAAAAATAAACCCCCCCTGGGGAAAGTAGAATGGGGGACTTAGATTAATCAAAAACCTTTAATTGGCACGGGGATTATTTAAATACCTCTATGGGGACTAGACTT
Organism: Timema cristinae; assembly: GCA_039000515.1. NCBI lineage: Eukaryota > Metazoa > Arthropoda > Insecta > Phasmatodea > Timematidae > Timema > Timema cristinae. The sequence goes on along the minus strand of JBCFYV010001001.1, from coordinate 4,492,661 downwards.
TTAAAAATTTTCCTTACTGTGGAAAGTAAATTGGTACTTAGATTATCAAAAATTTTAAAGTATACTGACTAACCTAATAATTTAGTGAATACAAAAAACTATCAAAGTACCTCTAGGAAACCGATTGGGTACAAGATTATCATAATACAATCAGTGGGAACGTAGAATATAATAATTAACTTAATAGTAGGGTAGAAAAATGAAATATTCAGGGGGAACGTAAATTATTAAAAACCCTCTTGGGAAAGTATAGTGGGGAAACGTGGGTTACAATAGTATCTGAATGGTTACGTTGATTATTAAAATACCTTGTGTGAACGAAAGACTTATGTTACTTGTATTTATTAAAAACCCTTTTGGGAACGAAAGACTTATCATACTTTCTGAAGGAAATAGATTGAGCACGTAGAAAAACACAAACTTTTCCTTTGTGGGAACGTAAAACCTATGGCTACGTAGTTTATTAATAAAACTCTTTGGGGAACGTAGACTTATCTTTATTTTTAAGGAAAGTAATTGGGCACGTAGAATATCACAAACTTTAGTTAGTACGTAGATTAAACAATTATTTCAGTGAATAAGTAGACTATCAAAAACCTATGTGGGAAACTTTAGTGGTAAAGTAGGTTATCGTTTTAAATTTTCATACACTTCATTTTGTCAAAATCCTCTGTGGAACGTGGAAAATTTTAAAAAACTTCTGTGTAAAGTAATTGGGTACGTAGATTATCATAAATATAGGTTACGTAGACTAACCTAATAATAACTATAAAATTACCATCTAGGGAATGATAGTGGGTACGAAAATTATCAAAATACAATCAATGGTTAAAGTAGAATATAATATAATTTGATAAGACGTAGATTATGAAAAATTTCAGTGGGAACGTTTAAAATTTTTTAAATACCCCTTTTGGAAAGTATAGGTGGGTACTAGGTAACAATAGTATCTGAATGGTGACGTAGATTTAAAATACCCTTTTTGGGGATGAACGTAGACATTAAAATACTTGTGGCAAATATATTAGGGTACGTATTATATGAAATTTAGTTGGTTTCCCGGGAGATTATCCTAATTTTTAAGTGAATAAGTAGATTTTCATAGAATATTAAAAGGTTTCATAGCCTATAAAAAAATCCCTAGGTAATGTAGTGGGGTACGAAGATTATCTTAATACTTCAGTGGGCACGTAGATTAAAAAGTATCCTGAGAGGGTTTCTTAATTATCAAAATACCTCCGGGGAAAGTACCCTATTAAAAAAATCTGTGGGAAATAAATAAAGGACGTAGAAATTATCATAAAAATTTATTGGTACGTAGATTATTATAGATTTGAATATTTACGTAGATTTTTTTTAAAATACCTCAATGGAACGTAGATATTAAATTTCTTGTGGGGAAAGTATTAGGGCACGTAGATTATCTAAATTTTTTAGTGAAAAACGTAGATTTTAATAGAAACTGAATGGTTAAATAGACTAAAGAAAATACCTATGTAGAAAGTAGAGATGATAGGAAGGTTATCATTAGTATCATTATTGACGTAGAATTAAATATTAAAAAATAGTTAGTTTGATTATCAAAATACCTTTGGGAGGAAGTACACTAACAAAAAAACTATGTGGGAAAGTTTTATATATCCCTGAGTCGGTAAAATACCCTTTTTATTTTTAAAATTTTTGTGGGGAGGAAGATAATCCTAAGGTTTTTACGTAATTAAACCCTAATATTTAATGTGAAAATTTCCCCCCCCAAAAAAAAACATAGGGAAACCCGAATGATTACGTAGACTTTCAAAATACCTCCCGTGACAAAGTAGAGTGGGTACGTAGATTATCATAAAATTTCAGTGGTACGTAGATTAAAAAGAATACCTTTGTGGGAACTTAGACTATTTAAAAAACTTGTGGCATAGTTCATTGGGTACGTTTAAAAATCATGAAATTCAATTGGTTCAAGATTAAAATTTTAATATTTTAATTTAATAAGTAGATTAAAAAAAAATCAAATGGTTTTCATAGCCTATAAAAATATCCCTATGGTAAGAAATGTGGGTACGAAGATTTTTTAATATTTTTTTGTGGGCACGTAGATTTTAATAGTATCTGGAAAGGTTACTTAAATTTTCAAAATACCCCCAGTGGGAACGTACACTAATAAAATAAAAACTTTGGGGAAAAAAGAAGTTTGGGCGTAGATTAAAAAAAAAACCTTTGTTGGTACGTAGATTATAATAGTATTTGAATGTTCACGTAGATTATTAAATTTCCTCTTTTTTTAACGTAGACTAAATTTAAAATACTTTGGAGAAAGTAGAAAGGGAACCGTAAATTATCTAAAAATTTAGTGAAAACGTAGATATGAAAAAGAAACTGAATGTTTAAGAAAAACTATGAAAATACATATGTGGGAAAAAGAGTTGGGACAGATTATCATTCCTTCCGTATTTACGTAGATTTTAATAGTATCTGAATGGTTTTCTAGATTAAAAAAATACCTTTGGGGGGAACGTAGACCCATTAAAATAGTTGTGGCATAGTTGATTGGGGTACGTAAACTACATGAAATTTAGTTGTATGTAGATTATAATAAATTTGAATGGTTTCATAGCCTATAAAAAAAACCCCCTGGTAATGTAGGGTGGGTACGAAGAATTATTTTAATATTCAGTGGGTACTTAATTATAAATAGTATCTGAGGGGTTACGTATTTTAAATAAAAATACCAAAGTGAAAACGTACACTATTAAAATAAATCTGTGGGAAAGTAGAAGGGGGAAACGTAGTTTTTATCACAAACTTTAATTGGCATAGATTTTTTTAAATACCTCAAAGGGACTAGACTATTAAAATACTTCGGGAAAAGTAAAATTGGGTACTTAGATTATATAAATTATAGAAGTACTTTGACTAACCTAAAAATATAGTAAAATACAAAAAACCTATCAAAGAACCTCAAAGGGGAAATTCCGAGTGGGGAACGAAGATTACCATAATACATCATGTGAACGTAGAATAAAATATTATTTGCAAAATATTACTAGATTATGAAAAATTTCAGGGGGAACAAAATTTTTAAATTAAATACCCTTGTGGAAAGTAAAAGTGGGGACGTGGGTTACAATAGTATCTGAATGGTGACGTAGATTTTTTAAAATACCTTTGGGGAACTAGACATTAAAATACTTGTGGCATGTATATTAGGTACGTTTTTTATCATGAAATTTAGTGGTTTCGTAGATTATCCTAATTTTAAGTAATAAGTAGATTATCATAGAATCTGAATGGTTTCATAGCCTATAAAAAATATCCCTATGGTAATGTAGTGTGGGTACGAAGATTATCTTAATACTTCAGTGGCACGTAGATTATAATAGTATCTGAGTGGTTACTTAGATTATCAAAATACCTCAGTGGGAAAGTACACTATTAAAAATAAATCTGTGGGAAAGTAAATGAGGACGTAGATTATCATAAACTTTAGTTGGTACGTAGATTATAATAGTATTTGAATATTTACGTAGATTTTTAAAATACCTCAATGGAACGTAGACTATTAAAATACTTAGTGGGGGAAGTAATTTAGGCACGTATATTATCTAAATATTTTAGTGAAACGTAGATTTTAATAGAAACTGAATGGTTAAATAGACTACGAAAATACCTATGTATGAAAGTAGAGATGATAGTAGGTTATCATTAGTACTCATTATTGACGAAGATTATAATATTATATGAATAGTTACGTAATTATCAAAATACCTTTGTAGGAACGTACACTATCAAAATAACTATGTGGGAAAGTTTTATATATCCTTGAGTCGTTACATACATTTTTATATTATTTTTGTGGGTAGGAAGATAATCCTAAGGTTTGTACGTAGATTACCATAATATTTAATGTGAATTCGCAGAAAAACATAGAACCTGAATGATTACGTAACTTTCAAAATACCTCTGTGACAAAGTAGAGTGGTACGTAGATTATCAAAAATTTCAGTGGTATGTAGAATTATAAGAATACCTTTGTGGGAACTTAGACTATAAAATACTTGTGGCATAGTTCATTGGTACGTAAATTATCATAAAATTCAGTTGGTTCATAGATTATTCTAATTTTTAAGTGAATAAGTAGATTATCATAAAACTGAATGGTTTCATAGCCTATAAAAATACCCTATGGTAATGTATTGTGGTAACGAAGATTATCTAATACTTCCTGTGGGTACGTATATATATAATACTATCTGAGTGGATTACTTATATATCAAAATACCTCAGTGGGAACGTACACTATTAAAATAAATCTGTGGGAAAGTAGAATGTGACGTAGATACATAAACCTTAGTTGGTACTAATTATAATAGTAATATTGAATGTTCACGTAGATTATTAAATACCTCTTTGGGACGTAGACTATTAAAATACTTGTGGGAGAAAGTAGATAGGGAACGTAAATTATCTAAATATTTTAGTGAAAACGTAGATAATGAATAGAAACTGAATGTTTAAGTAGACTATGAAAATACAATTGTGGAAAATAGAGTTGGTACTAGATTATCATATCCTTCAGTATTACGTAGATTAAATAGTATCTGAATGGTTACGTAGATTAAAAAAATACCTTTGTGGGAACGTAGACTATTAAAATAGTTGTGGCATAGTTGATTGGGTACGTAAACTATCATGAAATTTAGTTGGTTCGTAGATTATAATAGAATTTGAATGTTTCATAGCCTATAAAAATCCCTATGGTAATGTAGTGTGGGTACGAAATTATCTTAATAGTTTCAGTGGGTACGTAGATTATAATAGTATCTGAGTGTTACGTATATTATCAAAATACCGAAGTGAAAACGTACACTATTAAATACAATCTGTGGGAAAGTAGAATGGGACGTAGATTATCACAAACTTTAATTGGTACTTAGATTATTTAAATACCTCTATGGGGACGTAGACTAATTAAAATACTTCTGTGGAAAAGTAGATTGGTACTTAGATTATCATAAATTATAGTAGTACATTGACTAACCTAATAATTTAGTGAATACAATAAACTATCAAAGTACTCTAGGGGAAAATCCGAGTGGGTACGAAGATTATCATAATACATCAGTGGGAACGTAGAATATAATATTAACTTAATAGTACGTAGATTATGAAATATTTCAGTGGGAACGTAAAATTATTAAAAACCTCTGTGGGAAAGTATAAGTGGGGACGTAGGTTACAATAGTAATCTGAATGGTTACGTTTGATTATTAAAATACCTTTGTGGGAACGTAGACTTATGGTTACTTAGTTTATTAAAATACCTTTGGGAACGTAGACTTATCATACTTCTGAAGCAAAGTAGATTGAGCACGTAGAAATATCACAAACTTTACCTTTGTGGGAACGTAGACTTATGGCTACGTAGTTTATTAAAATACCTTTGGGAACGTAGACTATCATACTTCTGAAGGAAAGTAGATTGGGCACGTAGAATATCACAAACTTTAGTTAGTACGTAGATTAAACAATTATTTCATGAATAATTAACTATCAAAATACCTATTGGAAAATTTAGTGGGTACGAGGTTATCGTTTGATTATCATACTACTTCATTGTGTCAAAATACCTCTGTGGTAACGTGGAAATATTAAAATACTTCTGTGGTAAAGTAGATTGGGTACGTAGATATCATATAATATAGTTGTACGTCAGACTAACCTAATAATAGACTATCAAAGTACCTCTAGGGAATGAGTAGTGGGTACGAAGATTATCATAAACATCATGGTTACGTAGAATAAATATTATTTGAATAGGTACGTAGATTATGAAAATATTTCAGTGGAAACGTAAATTATTAAATACCCTTGTGGGAAAGTATAGTGGGTACGTAGGTTAACAATAGTATCTGAATGGTGACGTAGATTATTAAAATACCTTTGTGGGAACGTAGACATTAAAATACTTGTGGCATAGTAGATTAGGTACGTATTTATCATGAAATTTAGTTGGTTCGTAGATTATCCTAATTTTTAAGTGAATAAGTAGATTATCATAGAATCTGAATGGTTTCATAGCCTATAAAAATATCCCTATGGTAATGTAGTGTGGGTACGAAGATTATCTTAATACTTCAGTGGGCACGTAGATTATAATAGTATCTGAGTGGTTACTTAGATTATCAAAATACCTCAGTGGGAAAGTACACTATTAAAATAAATCTGTGGAAAGTAGAATATGGACGTAGATTATCATAAACTTTAGTTGGTACGTAGATTATAATAGTATTTGAATATTTACGTAGATTTTTTAAAATACCTCAATGGGAACGTAGACTATTAAAATACTGTTGGGGAAATATTTAGGGCACTAATTAATCTAAATATTTTAGTGAATACGTAGATTTTAAATAGAAACTGAATGGTTAAATAGACTACGAAAATACCTATGTATGAAAGTAGAGATGAAGGTAGGTTATCATTAGTTTCATTATTGACGTAGATTATAATATTATATGAATAGTTACGTAGATTATCAAAATACCTTTGTAGGAACGTACACTATCAAAATAACTATGTGGGAAAGTTTTATATATCCTTGAGTCGGTACATACATTTTTATATTATTTTTGTGGTAGAAGATAATCCTAAGGTTTGTACTAGATTACCATAATATTTAATGTGAATTCGCAGAAAAACATAGAACCTGAATGATTACGTAGACTTTCAAAATACCTCTGTGACAAAGTAGAGTGGGTACGTAGATTATCATAAATTTCAGTGGGTACGTAGATTATAAGAAATACCTTTGTGGGAACTTAGACTATTAAAATACTTGTGGCATAGTTCATTGGGTACGTAAATTATCATGAAATTCAGTTGGTTCATAGATTATTCTAATTTTTAAGTGAATAAGTAGATTATCATAAAATCTGAATGGTTTCATAGCCCTAAAAAATATCCCTATGGTAATGTATTTGTGGGTACGAAGATTATCTTAATACTTCTGTGGGTACGTATATTATAATACTACTGAGTGGTTACTAGATTATCAAAATAACCTCAGTGGGAACGTACACTATTAAAATAAATCTGTGGGAAAGTAGAATGTGGACGTAGATTATCATAAACCTTAGTTGGTAACGTAGATTATAATAGTATTTGAATGTTCACGTAGATTATTAAATACCTCTTTGGGAACGTAGACTATTAAAATACTTGTGGGAGAAAGTAGATAGGGAACGTAAATTATCTAAATATTTTAGTGAAAACGTAGATATGAATAGAAAACTGAATGTTTAAGTAGACTATGAAAATACATATGTGGAAAATAGAGTTGGTACGTAGATTATCATTCCTTCAGTATTACTAGATTATAATAGTATCTGAATGGTTACGTAGATTAAAAAAATACCTTTGTGGGAACGTAGACTATTAAAATAGTTGTGGCATAGTTGATTGGGTACGTAAACTAACATGAAATTTAGTTGGTTCGTAATTATAATAGAATTTGAATGGTTTCATAGCCTATAAAAAATATCCCTATGGTAATGTAGTTGTGGGTACGAAATTATCTTAATAGTTCAGTGGGTACGTAGATTATATATAGTATCTGAGTGGTTACGTATATTATCAAAATACCGAAGTGAAAACGTAAACTATTAAAATAAATCTGTGGGAAAGTAGAATGGGACGTAGATTATCACAAACTTTAATTGGTACTTAGATTATTTAAATACCTCTATGGGGACGTAGACTATTAAAATATTCTGTGGAAAGTAGATTGGTAAGTAGATTATCATAAATTATAGTAGTACGTTGACTAACCTAATAATTTAGGAATACATAAACTATCAAAGTACCTCTAGGGGAATGCGAGTTGGTACGAAGATTATCATAATACATCAGTGGGAACGTAGAATAAATATTAACTTAATAGTACGTAGATTATGAAATATTTCAGTGGGAACGTAAATTATTAAAAACCTCTGTGGGAAAGTATAGTGGGTACGTAGGTTACAATAGTATCTGAATGGTTACGTAGATTATTAAAATATCCTTGTGGAACGTAGACTATGGTTACGTAGTTTATTAAAATACCTTTGGGAACGTAGACTTATCATACTTCTGAAGGAAAGTAGATTGGGCACGTAGAATATCACAAACTTTACCTTAGTGGGACCGTAGACTTATGTTACGTAGTTTATTAAAATACCTTTTGGGAACGTAAGACTTATCATACCTCTGAAGTAAAGTAAATTGGGCACGTAGAATATCACAAACTTTAGTTAGTACGTAGATTAAACAATTATTTCAGTGAATAAGTAGACTATCAAAATACCCTATGTGGGAAACTTTAGTGGGTACGTAGGTTATCGTTTGATTATCATACTACTTCATTGTGTCAAAATACCTCTGTGGTAACGTGGAATATTAAAATACTTCTGTGGTAAAGTAGATTGGGGTACGTAGATTATCATATAATATAGTTGTACGTAGACTAACCTAATAATAGACTATCAAATTACATCTAGGGGAATGAGTAGTGGGTACGAAGATTAATCAAATACATCATGTTACGTAGAATATGATATTATCTGAATAGTGCGTAGATTATGAAAATATTTCAGTGGGAACGTAAATTATTAAAATACCCTTGTGGGAAAGTAATAGTGGTTACGTAGGTTACAATAGTATCTGAATGGTGACGTAGATTATTAAAATACCTTTGTGGGAACTTAGACTATTAAAATACTTGTGGCATAGTAGATTAGGTACGTATTTATCATGAAATTAGTTGGTTCGTAATTATCCTAATTTTTAAGTGAATAAGTTAATTATCTTAGAATCTGAATGGTTTCATAGCCTATAAAAATAACCCTATGGTAATGTAGTGTGTGACGAAGATTATCTTAATACTTCTGTGGTTACGTATATTATAATACTATCTGAGTGTTACTTAGATTATCAAAATACCTCAGTGGGAACGTACACTATTAAAATAAATCTGTGGAAAGTAGAATGTGGACGTAGATTATCATAAAACTTTAGTTGGTACGTAGATCATAATAGTATTTAAATGTTTTACGTAATTATTAAATAGCTCTATGGAACGTAGACAATTAAAATACTGTGGGGGAAAGTAGATAGGGTACGTAGATTATCTAAATATTTTTAGTGAATACGTAGATATGAATAGAAACTGAATGTTTAAGTAGACTATCAAAATACATTTGTGGTAAAGTAGAGTGGGTACGTAGATTAATCATAAATTTCAGTGGGTACGTAGATTATAATAGTATCTGAATGGTTACGTAGATTATAAAAAATACCTTTTTGGGAACGTAGACTATTAAAATAGTTGTGGCATAGTTGATTGGGTACGTAAACTATCATGAAATTTAGTTGGTTCGTAGATTATCATAGAATTGTGAATGGTTTCATAGCCTATAAAAATATCCCTATAGTAATGTGTATGGGTACGAAGATTATCTTAATACTTCAGTGGGTACGTAGATTATCAAAATACCTAAGTAAAACGTACACTATTAAAATAAATCTGTGGAAAGTAGAAATGGGGACGTAGATTATCACAAAACTTTAATTGGTACGTAGATTATTTAAATACCTCTATGGGGACGTAGACTATTAAATACTTCTGTGGAAAAGTAGATTAGTAGTAAAAGGGCAACTTTGTTCGGTTTTCCTCCAACGGAGAGAGCAAGTATTGTAATTTTCGAGTGACTCAGGTGACGTTTCAATGACGTATATCGTGTGTGGATTGACGTTTTCAATGACGTATGTCGGGTATAGACCCGCCCTGAGCCATCAACTGTAATAATGCCGTAAGAGGCTATGGTCCTAACTAAAATATTGGTATGCAGTGACGTTTCCAATTGACGTCACAGGATTAAGACGTCCTTCAAATTTAATGAATTATTATTTTGTGCGAGCACTAACCATCACTACTGCCATGTTTTTTTTTTATTTGGAAAACCTGTATTTTAGACATTGATAGGACATTAGATTAAGTATTAATGGACGTATTTAAATATTTTTTATATGACGTATAAGGTGACATCATTGAATTAATATTTAATGATGTCGGAGAGTATGTACTGAACGACAGTGTGTAAAAAAAAAGAATTGAATTAAAAAAAATTATAATTTTATGGGTTGATAAATAAGTCTCAACGTACAATGTATGTATTTGCTAGTCTTCAATCCAAAAGTAGGTTGAAAAAACTTGTTTCATTGCGGTATCACCCGGATAGAGAAGTAAATAACGAACCCAACATCATATTCATGTTTAACAACGACACCCAAATTTAGATATACTTATGAAAATGAGTGACATTTTCATGTATATAGTGTAACTAACAATTCTCTACTCATTCTGTTTTATGACTAAAATATAATCAAATTAAAACAGTTGGAAAACGCAGAAATATGTGGTAAACGACAATGTTTTAAAAAAAAAGAATTGAAATTAAATAAAATTATAATTTTAGATAAATAAATCTCAACTGACAATGTATGTATTTGCTAGTCTTCAATCCAAAAGTAGGTTGAAAGAAACTTGTTTCATTGCGCATCACCCGGATAGAAAGTAATATACGAACCCAACATCATATTCATTTGGTTGGTATGTTTAAACAACGACAACAAATTTAGATATCTTATGTAAAGTGATGACATTTTCATGTATAAAGTGTAACTAACAATTCTCTACAAATTCTGTTTATGACTAAAATATATCAATTAAACAGTTGGAAAATTTCCCTCTCAGATGATTTTCGTTTCACTGTATAAGCTAACTAAAAACAAGCTTGTTTTTGCACGCAATGAATAACTCCACTTTCAAACTTTCAAACGGGTTTTTTTAAATAGGACCTAATTAAAAGGTTGGCTTTGATCGCTTTAAAAGCGGGCCGAAATCATTTCCTTCATACAAAATTGAAGTTTTGAAGGTGAACAGGACCAGCTCCATCTTAATACACAGTTATGAAGGTAAGCTACATTTTATTTTAATATACAGTTTTGAAGTAATATACATTTTAATTTTAAATATGATTTGTAGAAAATCTACCTCTTTGTGTAATCAGTTTTAAAATGTTTAGTTTAATGATATTTAAAACAATTGAAATAAATAGACATTTTCAGTTATGAAAACTTATTTTGAGAATACATTCTTACAAAAAATTAACAGAATACCTGATTAAAATCTATTTTAATATCTTGAAGATATGTTTTTAAATACAATAATCAATAAAATGATTTGTAGAAAATACCACCTCTGAATGTTATCATTTATGATATATATATATATATATATATATCATATTAAAATAATTGAAATAAATATAGTATATTTGCAGACAACTTTATCGGCTATGAAAACTTTATATTGAGAATACATTCTTATAAAAAATAATAACAAGACAGAGGATGTCTTTATTAAAATTTATTTTAATTTTCTAATTTCATAGATATGTTATACTGATACATAAAAATTAGTCGCATATTATAATCAAAGAATACAAAACTAATTTTAATGTTTTTAATTTCTAATTATTTCATAAATCTGGTTATAGTGATAACTAGAAAATCAGTCTAAATGTTTAGTATAATGAATATTTTATAAATAGACTATATTTGTAAACATGTTTATTACTTTAATTTTTTTTAGAATACAATCGTATAACAATTATAACTACACAGAGGATTATTTTAATTAAACAACATACATGATTAAAATTTATTATAATTTTTTTCCTGATTTCAAGAAAGAGGACGTTTTAATCATTTTAAAAATACACTTTAATCACAAATTAAAAAATTTAAAAAGAAAGATAAAAAACAAGTACCTAAAACTTAAATTTTTTTTAATTTTTAATTTCATAGATATTTTTTACAAAACATAAAATTAGTCCATATTAAATCAAAAAACTACTATTTTAATTTTTTAAATTTTTAATTTCAAAAAATTTTTATAGTGTCGTAAAAACGTCTAAATGATAGTAAAAAAGATATTTATAAATAGACTTTTTGGGGAAAAATTTATTACTTTTTTTTTTTAAAAATACAATCGTATAAAAATTTTAAATACACAAGGTTTTTTTATTAAACAACAAAAATGTTAAAATTTTTATTAAATTTCTGATTTCATAGAAAGTAGGACGTTTGAATCATATTTAATTATACACTGTTATATGCACAAATATATAATAATAAATAAAGAGAAATACAAGTACCATACACGATTAAAATTTATTTTAATTTTTTAATTTCATAGATAATGTTATACTGATACATAAAATTAGTCTGATATTATAATCAAAGAATACATACTATTTTAAATGTTTTAATTTCTAATTTCATAAATCTGTTAAGTGATACTAGAAAATCAGTCTAAATGTAATAGTAAAATGATATTTAAATAACTATATTTGTAAACATGTTTTAATTACTTTATTTTAAAATTTGAATCAGTATTACCAAAGATTAAAACTATTAACCGTGTGGTACAATATTAAGCTTGATAGAAATGTCATCTTCAATTCCCTTATAAATTAATACAAACTTTGATTTATTAACAAGGTCAATATAAACCAAAGTACAAATTTTGGAAAATTTTTTTGGTAAAAAAAAACTTACGGTATTATCATTTAAAAGGCTTTTACATAAAAGCCCTCCCGAACCTAGTCGTTCTTTCGTCAAAAGATATAAATGTCTAATTTTGTATTCTCCGCTAAACTTCTCAGAGAAATATATTGAATGTCAGTCTGGCTGAGTTGAAGTCCTCTATAAACTATTCCATACCTTGAAAAAAATTCAAACAATCAATTATAGAAAAATAATAATAAGACAGAAAATTTAATAAATAAAAAAATATAAATTACCTTGATTTACTCTGGTGTAGTTGTTTTGTCTGCACTCAGATCACCCTCCTAGCTTGTATGTTGGTCTCAGAAGTGATGGGTAGATCAAAATCTAAAGCCGTGTCTTCCCAATTATGGATGGACTCTAAGTGTTTTCGATACCAGTCGCTTAAAACTTTACAATAACGTTTTGACCCACAACAGCGTAATGACTTTTTTAAAGTGAAAAAGCATTCAGAACTACAATAGTGTATCGTGCGTTCGATGCAGGACTCTTTTAGAATCTCTAATACACACAGTGTAATTATTAAAACAATCAGTTTGTTCCACTCTACCATCTATCTCCGTCAGAGTACTCTTCAAAATTGATATATCACCAATAATGATATAAAATGATCTTTACCGCATTTACAACGCCCTCTCTTGTCCGCTCTATCGAAATAAGAATCTACCTGTAAAAAGATTTTTAGATTGACGTCGACGTTTAAATGACCGAAGGTGCTTGTTTAAAGTCGTGTCTTCATCTGACTCCATTTTAATAATTCAATTGCCCTAAATACACCCGTATTTATCCTATAATTTCTAGTTCTCAAGGTGAACATCTCACTCTAATTAAGTATTCAACTTTAATCTCCCTACCATCGAGTCACGATTATAAAAATCAAGGCAAAGCGTGCACCTTTCTAATTAGATATTCAGGTCACTTGTGAAATGTCAACCACAATTGACGAAGTGGTGTGAAAAGGTCAACCACAATTTGACGAAGGTGTGTTTCAGGTAAACACATTGAGGTGGAGGACTAATAAAAGGATGCATTATTAGATAATATATGTATAATCTTCATCATGGCGTATTCATCATCGTAGATAGTTTTGCAGGCTCCAATATATGAACAACGTTTATAAGATATCAAATTTTTTAACAGAATTTAGAGACATGCGAATGCTTTGACTTTCCGCATAAAATATCAAATCCAGGCTGTTTATTAGTTATAAAAGAATATGTAGAGGAAAAATCAATGGAAATATACATAGAACAGAGCAGTTACTTTAATAATTTCTATTATGTTGGAAGGACAACAGGAAAAAAAAGGCAAATAATGTTAAAATACGGTATCATATATTCAAGAAAATTGTTTCGTGAGAAGAAAGGATAATTACTGTGCACACTTGAGAGAACCCTGTTGTCATATTGTATCGTGGGAGTTCTTTCACGCAGAGGCGGCTATGAAAAAACAAAAAAAAAGATAAGATAAGGAAATTGAGGAGAATGTTAAAAAGTAATCAAGAACATGTAAATGTATATTGTATTTTGGTTATTGATTATGTAATAAAATATACAATTTACAATGTTTGTTTGATTTACATATATTAAATGTACATTTTCATAATTCCTAACTATGTCATGGCTTACAATTGTTCCACTAGAAGAGGATTTTTTTAGTAGAAGGAACAGGTTTAGGCTGATTATCAACTTTCTATGAGTGATTGAATAGAACCTTGGGAGGTATTGGAGGTTTATAATTACCCCAAGCATTAAATAAAATACCTCGATTCGAACCATAAAAACCATTACTTAAACATGTAAAAGATCTTAATTTAACTTCATTAGGAAACATTTCTTTACTACTATTAATAGGCATAGCAGTTCCTGGACCAGTAATAAAGTCCCACTCAATGCTCTGAAAGGTCAACCACAGAAACGAAGAGGGGGAAAACACATTGAGTTGAGGCCTATAAAAGGAGAATTAACTATACCTTGGTATCATTTCATCGCCATCTGTCGGCTGAAAACAAGTTGTCACGTTTAATAAACATAAAAATCTCGTATTTTTTGGCAAAAGTAAGATCAATTTTACTATTATTTCTCTATATCTGTAGTGTTCAATTTATTAGTTTAAACTAATATTTTATATTTTTTTTTTCTATACTTATCTGTTTTTAATTTAAATATTTTTTTAAACTAATATTTTATATTTTTCTCTATATTTCTGTTATAATTTAAATTTTTTATTTTTGTGTGTTTCTCTTTTCTCAATTTATTATTATTTAAACTAACAATTAGTTTTCTTTTTTCTTTTTTTTAGTGTCTAACAAACAAACATTTAAAACTGGCGAATCTAGCGACAATGCTAGACCCCTCTCCTTCAACATAACAGACAGCGCGAACACATTTTTGACTATGCGGGAGGGATTACAAACACTGATGACACAATTTACCATAATAAGAGAGACAGGACGATGTATACCAAGTTCAACACCCTTAGTGAGGGATATTTAGTTAGTTTCAACCTATGATTATGAACATGAGTCCACTCCTTTATCTAAAAACATGTTTTTCAAACCTATTAGCAATACTTGCTTAGAGGTACGGGCGCCTTACGAATTAATTGGACTCACGATCACGAACACGGAGAATAACCTCGATAAACCGTCGGCGTTTCGTACCGTAGATTGATCAAATTGAGTGAATACTATTATGAAAACATTAACAAAAGTCATTCAGAGTAAATGCCAGATTTGGTATAGCCGATGTGTTGAGGAATTAAAGCGAACCATATCAAAATGAATGAGGGGAACGGTAATGGAGCACTAAAACGAAGATGCCTTCCAAACGATTATCTGAGTCACCATAAAACGAGCATAGTAGTTGTTAAATCATTGACGAATTGTTTGGCTCACGCCATAGAAATAGCGATAGCCAAAATCACTAATGATATTAATTATAAATCGTATATTAAGGGTAATAAAATAAAAAATGCTGTAGATGAGCTTCTCGCAAAAGCGCGTGTAGATTTATCGGGGGAGGGGGGGCGAAACATCTCGATAAATTCAACGTTATTTTGGGGACGAATATAAATTGCGCGTGTATAATTACCCCTCTCGACGCTCAACGGATTGTGGTATGAGGGGGTGTCGTCTTCTAGTAGGTACATTAACCTACTGTACGATGACGTTACACATCACTTTAACGTAATAATCAACATGGCGCGGCCTTTCCGTTCGGTATTTCTGCGACGGATGTAATCCGGTTTTAAAAGAGGTGCGAGACATTCATGTAAGAACACTTGCCCCAAATGTATGTCCATACCTCCGTGTTTGTATGAAATGAAAAACAATGATTGCAGTTATTGTAACAGAATATTTAGGTCTGCCGCTTGTTTCACTAGCCATAAATCGAATAAAATTGACGTAAGAAAACAGTTTGTGATTTAAGACAGGTGTGTATTAATCTGTGATAAAACCAAAGGGAGTAATCACGAATGTTTTAAATCATACTGCGCAACGTGCAAACAGAATAAAGAGAACCCGCATCGTTGTTATATGCAGGTGTTGAGTCCGGAAGGAGCTAGATGATAATTACCTAATGGTATTTATGATTTCGAGACTACACAAAATCGAGCTATAACCGACAATTGTTATTACACAGAACCAAATTTTTTGCACGCACAGCACATTGTGTAAAATGTGAATTTAACGATAATATGGACGAGGATTGTGAGCAATGCGGGAAACGATCTCATCCTTTTGGGAAAATCCGGTAGAACGGCTTCAATCGCCTACCTGAGACAACCGAGAACCGTTTTGCAAATAAAATTGTTTGCGTTGCCATAATGGGAAGGGGTTTGATACTATATTTATCCTGAATAGATTTTATCACTAAACAACACCCCTAAAATTATTGCGGACGGAACTAAAATACTCTGGCATGACAATGGACCCACATACAATTTAAAGACAGCCTATGTTTCCTCCCCATGCCACTGAGACAGATCCCGAAAGCGTTTTGGACTAGACTGTAAAAAAGGACACTAACCCCTATCTGTTTAATACAGAAAAGAATTTAAATTATATCGGTGAGATGCCCGTTCCCGAAATGTTCGTGGCGGATTATATGAAACCGGATGAGCGAAATGACTTTGGTGTGGTCACGCTGACAAACTGCGGCAGGGGGTATAATTTAATAATAAGGCAGAGCTGGAGGCCTATTGTGTGGATACGTAAATGTATTACGCAAGGGTTGTCGTACATTTCGTCATTTATTTCTAAATATAGGCGCGACAGACGTTTTTTAGAGAATCTATCACAATCTCGTCGGCGTGCAATAGATTATTTAGAAAACTGTTTCTTAGCCCCCGAACGATAGCCATACTGCCCAAGGGGGGTTACAGTGCGGTGACAGACAATCTATGAAAGCCATAAAATGGTTAGTCTATCTGGAGAAAACCCGCCCCGATATTCGGCACCGCCTTCAACGGACGTGAGATAGAAATTTTGGGTAGGAAAGTGGACGGGCTACTGTGACGAGACGAGAGAGATTTTTGAGTTTTGACGGTTGTTTCTTCCACGGGTTACAGTCTTTCGACCGGTGACGCGCTATAACAGGGACAAAGAGACACTCACCGAGCGAAACGAGTGCACTCTGTTGAGAGATCGAGCATTTAGAGCCGCAGGGTACACTGTTACAACTATGAAAGAGGGTGACTTCGACAAAATATTGACTGAAGACCCACAACTAATCTAGAGCTAAACAATCACCCTAAAAGATTCAAACTGCCCCACTCAATCCTCGTGACGCACTGTACGGTGGACGGTGTGAATCTATGACATTACACTACAAGACTAACCCCGACGAAAAAATAGGCTATCTTGATGCTGCATTTATATCCCTGGGTGGTGCAAATATTTTAAATTTCCTGTAGGTCCAACCCTATAAATATTTTTTTTTCGCCGACGATTGCCCCCGTCGACGTGGTAGAACCGAGAGGGATAATTAAATGCACTGTTTTGCCTCCTAGAAATTTGTATCACCCCGTTCTCCCATACAAGACACAATCAAAATTAATGTTTTGTTTATGCTCCTCTTGTGCAAACGAGATGAACCAAGGTGATTGTTTACACACCGACTCTGACAGGACTATTACAGGTACCATGGATAGTGGACGAGGTTTCGTCTAGCGCTAGAAAATGGGCTACACAATGGTTAGAGTACACAATTTTTGGGAATAATAAAATTACCCAGTTCGATCCTCAGACCAAAGAAGGGGGACTGTTTGTAGAGTATATAAACAAGTTCCTCAAGATCAAACAGGAGGCGTCTGGATACCCTGGATGGGGAAAACAGACGCAGACAAAGACAATTACGTTAGCGAGTATTACAAAACAGAGGGAATAGTGCTGGATAAAACGAAATTGTTAAAAATCCAGGAAAACGCGCACTCGCCAAATTGTGTTTAAACTCGTTCTGGGGACGATTTGCATTGAACGAGAACAAAAACGCAGACCACAATTGTGAACAACCCAAAAGACTTTTCTCCCTCCCACTCCCAGCCCGGGGACAGAGGTTCGTAACATTATTTTCCCCAATGACGAGTTGCTTACGTCTCGTGGACATACCGTGAGGAAGCCGTCCTCCCCCTGGATACGGTCAATGTACCTATAGCCGCCTATGTGACCACCGTGCCCGTAGAAATTGTATTCATATCTCAGGCACTTGGGCGCTTCTTGTCTTTACTGTGACACAGACCTATTATAAGTGTGATAAGACCGACAGACACGTACACGATACCGACCGGTGACAAGT
The DNA here is from genome assembly GCA_039000515.1 of Timema cristinae. NCBI lineage: Eukaryota > Metazoa > Arthropoda > Insecta > Phasmatodea > Timematidae > Timema > Timema cristinae. The sequence goes on along the minus strand of JBCFYV010001001.1, from coordinate 4,474,200 downwards.
GGGGCGACATGACAAACGAGCTGACCGGCTACTCTGAGACCGCCTACATTACAGAGTTTGTTTCCGGTGGACCAAAAAATTATTCTTACAATGTGTTTTGTCCCCGAAACGAATGAGTTCAGGTCCGTCACAAAAGTCAGGGGTATAAACACTAAACTATGAAAACACAAAGATTGTAAACTCCAACTATTAAAACATGATTTTGAAAGACATGACCCCGTACACGTGACAACCCGCGAAAAATTAAAAAGAAAAAGAGGCGCCATCGTCGTCTCCCATTGGAGAAAAAAATTATAATATTGTATTCACATAAACGTAGGAGATTAAATAACAACCTCCGTACCCTACGGCTATAGTTGAGCTAACCCCGGGCCGCTGGTATAGAAAACTATCATGATCTAATATATATTGACATTGTTTCTTCTCTCTCTCTCTCTGATTTCAGTGTCATCCTTATTAAATGTCAAAAAGTTAAATAGAAACGCCATATCACCAGTTAGAGCCACCACACACTCTGCAGGTCTAGACTTGAAAAGTCCCTACAATTGCAGTAATAACAGCCCTCGTGCAGGCGTTTAGTTAAGATAAATATTTCTATTATATTACCGGAGGGAACGTACGGTAGAATATCTCCGCGATCTAGTCTGGCTCTTCACCACGCATAGATGTTTTGGCCGGCGTTATAGACGAAGACTATCGTGGTAAATATTTGCGTATTACCATTAATCACAGCGACACTGTTTTCACAATTAAAAGGGTGACAAAATTGCTCAACTAGTATGCTGAAAATTGATTACCCTAGAGTTGAACACACTGATTACGCTATCAAACACTCAAGAAGGGAGGGAGGGAGGGTTTGGATCGAGTGACATCCCATAAAAGATCGTGTCCGGGGTAATTGTAATTTAGTATAAAGGATCAAATCAAAACGCGTCCATCCTCGCGTACTCGGAGAAGCAGGATTTGTGTCTGATGTCCTGCCCGGAGTTGAATAGTTTACCTATAGAATTTATTAAAACATACGCGTGTAGAGATATAAAATCGCGCGTTGGAACTTACTCTCTCCCTCTAACGCAGCACGAATTGAAAAGATTATAAATATTGTTTGGAACATTATAATAAGGGGCGTAACGCAGATTGATGGTCCGCCCGTCTATAAAGAAAAAAATGTCAACAATGTCAGACATCGTCGTGATATTTATGTACGTGACTGGTTTTTTTTTACATTGGTCCCTGGACACTGACTGTTAAATAATGGTTGTTTTTTTTACTGTTAATTGGTTTTTTTTTTTCCTTTACAGTTTTGGATCAACATCGACAACATGAACCAATGTAATTGTAGATTTTCAGGGGTTTTAAAGATGAATGCAATAAGTTTATAATAAAAGAATGTAGTATAAATATCTATTGGTGAAGGATGTACATCACTATACATTTAAGTCGCCATATTCCTTTTCAAAATTACCGCGGCATATTAAAAAACAATGTGATTGGCTCACATATAATCCATCACGGTCCTGCATTGGGACGACGGTGATATGAACGCCGATCAATTTAATATAATTTTAAAAATGCCACTCTCAACTCGACTATAATTTATGTAAAGGGGGAGGAAAAGGAAATTTTTTTTAATGGAAATTGTGAATAAAAAAACAAACAACTTGTTATTGATATGATAGACTTGGGGTGTCCCTCCCTGAAGGATGGATCCATAAAATTAATGATGTTTTCGGTCATAAATAAAAAAATTAAATTCAATTTGTAGTCTTTTTCGAACGTAAAATTTTCTTAAAAGATTGGTTTTGTCGCCACCACACTATAAATTTGAAATCGTAATTTTTTTATTTTTTAGTTTTATACCAACACTAAGACGGTGCACATCGATGTCTGTGTTTGTACCCCTTTCACACTGATATTAGCGGGACCGTCTAATTGCGGTAAAACTAACTTTTGTAAAAATTTTTCTGTTAAATTAAAAACAGGTGTGCATGTGGATAAATTTGTTAGAATTCTATGGTGTTTTAGTGAAGAAAATTCTATCCCCCCGCGATTATCTAGTCACGTCACACTACACAAAGGTGTACCGGACAATTTCAATTTAAGGCCGGCGGACCTCAACCTCATCGTGCTGGACGATTTAATGAACAGGTTAATTCTAACCAAGTGTGTGAACTTTTTAACCAAGGGAGTCATCAAAGAAACCTATCGGTTATTCTGATCACACAAAATCTTTTTCCATCAGGGGAGTAAGTCTCGTGACATCTCGCTTAAACGCTAAATACATTGTTGGTTTAAAAACCCCGTGATCAAACACAGATAAACTAACTGGCTAGACAAGTTTATCCGGATAATCCGTCCGAAATACAAAGAACTATAGGAAAGCAACCGAATCCGCTCACGGATATTACTATTTGATTCTGAGTCAGAACCCGACGAACCTTGCGCTTCAAAACGGACATATTTGACAGTGTTTGTAAAGTGTTTGTCCCCGCTAGACTACTAATGAAACTAGTCAAGAAAAATAGACACGTACGCGGGTGTTGAAAACGGCCAGTCCCCTAAATTGCGCAAAAGCAATTTCTTAAAGTCGTCGACCCCGGATGTTATAACAACACCGGCGAATGTGCCCTAAACACATTAAAACAATTATTAAAATTAGTAAAAGAGATAAGGGAAAATTAATAAAGTATAAAAATTGTATGCGTAAATGGCAGCAGCGGTGTTTCGTTGAAGAGAAAAAGAAATAAAGTCGTTAATCGGGCGGGCTTCTTGAGCATCATACTACCCGCTATTCTTTCAGCCTCGTAGGCGCTTTGGTTAAATAATATTCACAACTTAAAAGATGCTTCTAGTCCCTCCAGAACTATTTCACAATAAACGCGAGACAATGCGCCGCCCCCAAAGATTTTGTACAGATAAAAAAATTCGAAATCTAGGAAAAAGTCGACGATTAATTCAAAGATTGGCTAGTTTTAGAAAACGCAACAGCGTTATTTTAACAGACAGGGAGAGAGCGAAACAACCAAATTTAAAATACCCATCGTGGGCCCCACATATTAAAACGTGACCAAGCGCCCCTTGCACGACAAAAAAAAGAAAAACGACCAAAGGAGACAGCCGCGGTCCACCTCGATTCCTTCAACGAGGCCACATTCAAAGCAGTCCTTTTTGTGTTGTAGACCGCCAGAAAGGAGGGGGGGTGGGGGGAAGGTAAATCATATTTTGTCCTAGATCAGAATCTGATGAAATTGAAACAGGTTCCTCACGCCCTGTTCGGGAGCAAAGCGGGAAAATATTTTTTCACCTTACGTCCACCGGAGGGGTGTCTACTGACCCATAATTGAATTAGAAAAGAGGGGGATACTTTAAAAAATTGGCAATTCGAGTTTCACCGTAGACGTAACGATATAAGGTAAAAACACACATAAAGGCACCAAGGACTTTGGGAGTTGTTAAACCAAAAGAAACGTAAATAAAGTATAATTACAAGAGAGTGATTTAAAAAAATATAAAGACCATACAATTCCCAAAGAGCGCTCATCGACAAAACTTTGAATCCTAACGCGAAAATAACGCCAGTAGAGGATAAAATATAAAACAATCATTTCTAAACTTTTTTCCCGCCAGACCACGTTGGAAACACTGAAAGAGCGCAACTTAAAAAAAATTATATTACAATCCCCACGACCTTGGGGCCTTCTCGACCGCCACAATCTTAAAAAGAATATCGTTTGGATAAAATAAAAGTAGACGAATGGGACCCCGGGGAGGGTGCGTACACTCTTCACCATGTTTAAGAAAAAGGTTCCCACGTAACCCGTCAGAGTGCCCCAATATTGACGATTGTGGGAGATTGTCTAGAATATGAAAAGCTTTTTAAAAAAAAGAACCAACCGGGCCAACTATAATTCAAACATTATTGATGATTTTCAAAGTACGGGGTGGTCTATACCGCTTAAAACAAAATCGGGCGCAAAACTTTACCGTGGCTATAAAACAGATTTTTAAAAAGGTCCGACGCCCCCTTTTTGATTCATCGGACAAGGGTAGGGAAATTTTTAAAAAATCTAAATTTAGAACATTTTTGAAACAAAAGGGCGTTCATTTTATCAATTTCATAATCCGGATATAAAGGGGCCGTCGTGGAGCGTTTCAATCGCACACTGAAAACTAAAATGTGGAAAAATTTCACCGCATTCAACACTCACAACTACGTCGATGTGTTGGGCAAGCTAAATTCAAAATTAAACCTAGTGTTCATTTTACTATAGGAAAAGGGGTCCGGGTTTTGGCAAAAAACCTAAATTTACGGAAAAAAAATTAAAATATTATTGCGCCTGCGAAAGCGGTGGGCTAAAATTAAATTGGGAAAAATTTTGTTCAAGGCGGGGGGATCCTGTGCGCATAAAATAAAGAAAAAATGATTTTTGACAAAGGTAACGAGGCTAATTTTAAAACGAGAAATATTTAGGGAAGTTAAAGTAATTCCCAGACTTCCCCAACCGGTCTATTCCTTTTCAGGATCTCCGGGGCGGCCTATTGGGGGACCATTTTTAAACTACAAAATATTTTCGTGTGCGTCCCTCCAACGATTTTTCAAATAGAAAAAATTTGTAAGAGTAAGCCCAATTAAGGGCATTCAACATCATTTGGTCAAGTGGAAAGGATACGAAAAGTTCTTTCAACAAACTTTGGGGGCCCCGCGTCCCAACATTAAACAAATATGAGTCAGTTTATGTACACTGCCGTCGGACTCGAGCGCTGAATATTACGAAATAATACCCACTTTACTATACTACAAAACTGGCACAGTCCATACCCTAAACACGACCGGTGGGAGGTGGGACTAGCTGAATTATCCATCCCGGGGGTTTTTGAAACTCCGAAGATAACATTTTATCAAAAGATAAAGAATTGACGGCAAATGTCTGGTGACCCAAGGGGGGCCGTGTTTCGTTTCCTCAAACAAGAATTTCACCTCCTTTAAGGAGTTTTAAATAAAAAAATAAGAGTTCGATAAGTGATAAAGGAGATCTAGAGGTTTTAATATCCGAATTTCAATGGTACATCTTCGCGACAAAAGTTAAATGAATTAAAAAACAAAAGGGTGCCTGGACCGCCGACAAGTCACCCATAACTAAAAACGATTCCAAAAACACAATTTCATTTACGGGGGCGAAAAAAAAATTTAAAATAAAATTTTTCCCTGTTCGTCTCTATGTGGGCACGGAGACTTAATTACAAACCATTCGAAACAGACACCCCAACAAGAGTCACTTAAAGCCGTTAATACACCCCTGAGGGATTTAATAGCGAGGATATTAAGGGGGTCTTTTGCGACCTAATGTAAACTGCCCGGCTCTGTTTCAATCGAAACGGAACCCGTCTTTGTTACACAACATTATGGACCACAGTTGCTAGGCGACTCGTATTAAATGATTAAAAATCATACATTTTCCCCCTCCGCCACCCCCCCGCACCCGGTTCTTTCCTATATTCTATTTTCCCGCGAGAAATTTAATTTGACTCTATAAGCATAGGCTTTTTACACAAAGTTTTGGCGAACGATGAATTTTTCAATCGGGTCCCGTGCCCACCGAGCGGTTTTACATTTTTAGAGAGAAAAAACTAGATAAAAGATACGGGGATAGTAATTTGACTTAGTCCTTAACAATGAGGGAGAGAGGAGAAAACATCGGTCCCGTCTATCACGCCAGTTATAAAATGCAACGGGGGACGCGGTCTCGGCGCGTTTTTTGGGTGGATTATTTCGAATTTGTTCAAAACCGTTGTTTATGAGGGGGGCGAAAGCGGTGGGGAAAACAAGCGTTACAAACAGGTTCGCATATTTGGCCGACATAGCGACACGCGAACCCGGTCAAAAAAGTCGGTGATATAGTTAAAAAGCGACGTCACTCAGGCGGTCGAGGGACGTGGCTTAAAAAGGGAAAAAAACGTAAAACGACTTCATTCGAAGGTGGGGGCGCCAGACCAAGAGGGAACAAGAGAGCTAAAAAAGGATATTTTCGATTAATTAGGAGTGTTCAAAAACAAAACTCGATCTTTCGACGAAAAAGCATTCAAACGGTAATTAAAAATAATAAAGTGGTCGAATACAAACCCATCACTTCCGTGGACAATGACGACTCAGTTGGAGTTTTTTTGCCCCGGACGGCGAGTATTTTCGGACCTCTCTTCGATTAAATTATATCTTCGATTCAGCTGGTGAGGGGGGACGGGACACCGGTCGCAGGCGACAATAAAATCGGCTGCGTCAACAACTTGTTAAATTCATTATTCAGTCAAATCAATATCTCTCTCAACGAAACACCTATTACAACCTCGACCGACAACTATGCCTACAGGGCTTATTTACGAGACTTAACTAATTACGGTAGAGACGCCTCCGACACCCACCTAGTGAATGGTAGTGGTTTTTTGGATACCCCTGCCGCTAACGGTGAACTCGCCGCATCCACAAGAACAAAGGCTTCGCCACGAGATTAGACTTGTAAAACATCCGTCGACTTGGTGGGACGTTTACACGCCGACAATTTTAATATTTCACCATTTGCTGTTGAAAAATGTAATCGTTGCGTGTTAAATTAATTCGCAACAAAAGAGAGTTTTATTGCTCACAGACGGCGGACAATTTAAACACCGGACGTACGGTTGCGAATTTTAGACCCACCCTCTTTGTGAAACACGTGGAAGTGTCGCCGACTATTTCACTCGCTATAGAAAAGACACTGTTACGAAAGCCGGCACAATACCACCCAATCGGGTGGACGTCAAGTCTGTGACCGTACCCAAAGATCCAAGTCTGTGAGTCTAAACAATGTTATTCAAGGGGTGATCCCTAAAATTGTTTTATTCACAATGGTGTCAAACGATGCGTTTGGTAGGCAGTTTGAACACGAATCCGTTTCAACGGTTCACAGAAACCTCGATCGTTTCGTCCTGTATGTAAATGGAATCCAAAAAACATTTGCCCATTTTGATAAATTTTGACAACGTCGGCACGTCCACCCTCGCCTATGACACATTGTTTTCGGGATTGGGCATACACCATCAAAACAACGGCCATTTAATCACGCGAGACATGTTCAATAAAGGTTACTTTATGTTGGCCTTCGACTTGACTCCGACAGCGAGGACAGGACTCGCACACCAGCCTTCAGACAGAGGGAATGGAGATTTGAGTTACAGTTCAAGACAAGACCTTGACAACCGCCATAACCTGTTTGTTTTACTCTGAGTACGAGGGGACGGTGTCGATAATTCTAATAGGGAGGTGAAAATTAATTATTAACACCATGAATTCTCATCAAATAGACACACTGCTGCGGCAAAATTTCAATCTATAAAGGGACATTTCCTTCGGACCAATTACCTCAAAATTTCACTCGTCCCGCTTATTTGTGGTCAATCTAGAACCCTCACACTAAACCCGGCTCCCATTGGGTGTTCTATATTTTTCCAAAATTTGGGGAGTATTTTGATACATACGCCAGACGAACCGAGCTTAGCGATGACTAGATTCTTAAATAAAACACTCGACAAAGATGGATGTACAACCGCAAACGACTCCAAGCCCATAGCCCCGGTGTGTGCGGGCAGTATTGCTGTCTGTTTGCCGCTGCCAAGGACGCCGGCTGGAGCCTGAGGAGATTCACAGACCTGTTCTCAACCGTCAACCTTTGTAAGAACAGACCGTCTGGCCGTCACGCTGTTCAAACGTCGCTTTTTGGGCCGCTGTCCAAGATGTACTAGCAGGGGTGCCCAGACGTGTGTTCCAGCATTAGATATAAAAGGTATACTATAATTTTATTTAATCATTTGTATTCAATTATCGACATAGGAAACATCATCATGTCGGCCACTCTTTGATTTTTCCATTTACGTAAAACTCGAAAAAGGAGTGGGTGATCACCGACTAGCCATAGTTTCATCGACGAGAAACAATCGTCCGTGTTATCAATTCAATAAAACCACCGGCTTGTGTTACTCCAAATTGGATGCAATTCTAAAACAAAATTTAGATAAAGCCTTCGTGCCTTACGCATATAATAAACAAAAAGGGAATTTCTTGTCCCGTCTCACCGGCCGACATTCATCCCTACTAACGTGAGGACTATAAATGTCCCTTTGTTGATTTGATCAACTCAAATTGTTTGGGGGTGTACCGCCCCCTTGTCACGACATCGCCCCGTGCCGTTTAAAAAATGCAAATGCTTTGGCACGATTCGTCAGATTTCACAGCGCCGAGAAATTGTATAAATTTTGTCCAATCACCGACGACGACGACGACCACAATACTACTTTAATTGTGACGACTGTTGATTACAGGTCATCAGTCTAGACGCAGACAGCGATGAAGACGGTGCAGCTGTAATATGGTGCAGGATGAATCACCGTCGCTGCTAACCAAGACTTTCTACCTAAACGAAACAGAACAAACATGTGGCGGTGGGCCTCTTCCCTGACCGCAACTTTTACGCTCACGTGATGAATTCATCGAGTTCATAATCGTCTAATACTCACCGTCCCCCAATGGAACTTTCTCGTCAAAGAAATGCCGTTTTGGTCCGAGTGTGTGCAGACGTGTGTAAACTTCGAGTCCACCATGGACGACTTTATCATTGTGGTGAAAAAACTTTTCGGCGGTGTGGAAATTGTGTCTGAGTGATAAAAAAAAACACATTCAGATCTACCTGTCTACGGACGAAAAAAAAAACTCTGTACAATCTTGAAAAATATATCACACGACATGTAAAATAATCTAAACCACCCAAATGTATCGACGTTCTTTAGACAATACGCTCACCTCCAAATCGTTTGTAGACCCGCCCGACCTATCCCATATTTTGATATCTGTCACTGTATGACGATTTTTTGTATTTTTTATGGATAACAATAATAAATTGTGAAATATGTATATTTTTTTATAATAATTAAATGTGGAAAAACTTGTACTTATTTTTTTTTCATTTCTAGTAATATTTCCCTCATCATTTAAATTATATATTGTAGTAAAAGCCATACAACATTAAAATACAGGTTTTTCTCTTTATAAGTATATCCAAATAAAACATGACGATTGGTTTATGCCTCATAAAATAATAATTCAATAAATTTGAAAATGTGACGTCAATGTCTAAAATAAAGGTTTTCTCCTTTATAGAGTTTTATCCAAATAAAAAAAATATGGCAAGTAGTGGTGGTTAATAATAATTCAATAAATTTGAAAATGTCATAATCCTGCGACGTCAATGTCTAAAATACAGGTTTTCCAAATAAAAAAAAATGGCAAGTAGTGATGGTTAATGCTCACAAAAAAATAATAATTCTTTAAATTTGAAGACGTCTTAATCCTGTGACGTCAATTGAAACGTCACTAGCATACCAATAATTTTAGTTAGACCATAGCCTCATACGGCATTATTACAGTTTTAAAGGCCAGGGCGGGTCTATACCCGACATACGTCATTGAAAACGTCAATCCAAAACACGATATACGTCATTGAAACGTCACCTGACGTCACTCGAAAATTACAATACTTGCTCTCTCCGTTGGAGGAAAACCGAACAAAGTTGCCCTTTTACTACTTAGAAATTTGGGAAGTAGATTATCATAAATTATAGTAAATACGTTGACTAACCTAATAATTTAGTGAATACATAAACTATCAAAGTACCTCTAGGGGAATGCGGAGTGGGTACGAAGATTATCATAATACATCAGTGGGAACGTAGAATATAATATTAACTTAATAGTACGTAGATTAAAGAAATATTTCAGTGGGAACGTAAATTAATTAAAAACCTCTGTGGGAAAGTATAGTGGGGACGTAGGTTACAATTATCTGAATGGTTACGTTGATTATTAAAATACCTTTTGTGGAACGTAGACATTAAAATACTTGTGGCATAGTAGATTAGGTACTATTTATCATGAAATTTAGTTGGTTCGTAGATTATCCTAATTTTTAAGTGAATAAGTAGATTATCATAGAATCTGAATGGTTTCATAGCCTATAAAAATATCCCTATGGTTAAAAGTAGTGTGGGTACAAGATTATCTTAATACTTTAGTGGGCAAAGTAAAATTATAATAGTATCTGAGTGGTTACTTAGATTATCAAAATACCTCAGTGGGAAAGTACACTATTAAAATAAATCTGTGGGAAAGTAGAATATGGACGTAGATTATCATAAACTTTAGTTGGTACTAGATTATAATAGTATTTGAATATTACGTAGATTTTTTAAAATACCTCAATGGGAACGTAGACTATTAAAATACTTGGGGGGAAAGTATTTAGGGCACGTAGATTATCTAAATATTTTAGTGAATACGTAGATTTTAATAGAAATGAATGGTTAAATAGACTACGAAAATACCTATGTATGAAAGTAGAGATGATAGGTAGGTTATCATTAGTTTCATTATTGACGTAGATTAAAAATATTAAAATGAATATTACGTAGATTATCAAAATACCTTTGTAGGAACGTACACTATCAAAATAACTATGTGGGAAAGTTTTATATATCCTTGAGTCGGTACATACATTTTTATATTATCTTGGGGTAGGAAGATAATCCTAAGGGTTTGTACGTAGATTACCATAATATTTAATGTGAATTCGCAGAAAAACATAGAACCTGAATGATTACGTAGACTATCAAAATACCTCTGTGACAAAGTAAGTGGGTACGTAGATTATCATAAATTTCAGTGGGTACGTAGATTAAAAAATACCTTGTGGGAACGTAGACTATTAAAATACTTTTGCATAGTTCATTGGGTACGTAAATTATCATGAAATTCAGTTGGTTCATAGATTATTCTAATTTTTAAGTGAATAAGTAGATTATCATAAAATCTGAATGGTTTCATAGCCTATAAAAATATCCCTATGGTAATGTATTTGTGGGTACGAAGATTATCTTAATACTTCTGTGGGTACGTATATTATAATACTATCTGAGTGGTTTACTTAGATTATCAAAATACCTCAGTGGGAACGTACACTATTAAAATAAATCTGTGGGAAAGTAGAATGTGGACGTAGATTATCATAAACCTTAGTTGGTACGTAGATTATAATAGTATTTGAATGTTCACGTAGATTTAAAATACCTCTTTGGGAACGTAGACTATTAAAATACTTGTGGGGGAAAGTAGATAGGGAACGTAAATTATCTAAATATTTTAGTGAAAACGTAGATATGAATAGAAAACGATAGTTTAAGTAGACTATGAAAATACCATTGTGGGAAAATAGAGTTGGTACGTAGATTATCATTCCTTCAGTATTTACGTAGATTATAATAGTATCTGAATGGTTCGTAGATTAAAAAAATACCTTTGTGGGAACGTAGACTATTAAAATAGTTGTGGCATAGTTGATTGGGTACGTAAACTATCATGAAATTTAGTTGGTTCGTAGATATAATAGAATTTGAATGGTTTTCATAGCCAATAAAAATATCCCTATGGTAATGTTTGTGTGGTACGAAGATTATCTTAATAGTTCAGTGGGTACGGTAGATTATAATAGTATCTGAGTGGTTACGAGATTATCAAAATACCGAAGTGAAAACGTACACTATTAAAATAAATCTGTGGGGAAAATAGAATGGGGACGTAGATTATCACAAACTTTAATTGGTACTTAGATTATTTAAATACCTCTATGGGGACGTTTGACTATTAAAAATACTTCCGTGGAAAAGTAGATTGGTAAGTAGATTATCAAAATTATAGTATACGTTGACTAACCTAATAATTTAGTGAATACATAAACTTATCAAAGTACCTCTAGGGGAATGCGGAGTTGTACGAAGTTATCATAATACATCATGGGAACGTAGAATAAATATTAACTTAATAGTACGTAGATTATGAAATATTTCAGTGGGAACGTAAATTATTAAAAACCTCTGTGGGAAAGTATAGTGGGTACGTAGGTTACAATAGTACTGAATGGTTACGTAGATTATTAAAATATCCTTGTGGGAACGTAGACTTATGGTTACGTAGTTTATTAAAATACCTTTTGGGAACGTAGACTTAACATACTTCTGAAGGAAAGTAGATTGGGCACGTAGAATATCACAAACTTTACCTTAGTGGGAAAAGTAGACTTATGGTTACGTAGTTTATTAAAATACCTTTTGGGAACGTAGACTTATCATACTTCTGAAGGAAAGTAAATTGGGCACGTAGAATATCACAAACTTTAGTTAGTACGTAGATTAAACAATTATTTCAGTGAATAAGTAGACTATCAAAATACCTATGTGGGAAACTTTAGTGGGTACGTATGTTATCGTTTGATTATCATACTAGTTCATTGTGTCAAAATACCTCTGTGGTAACGTGGAATATTAAAATACTTCTGTGGGGAAAGTAGATTGGGTACGTAGATTATCATATAATATAGTGTACGTAGACTAACCTAATAATAGACTATCAAAGTACATCTAGGGGAATGAGTAGTGGGTACGAAGATTATCATAATACATCAGTGGTTACGTAGAAATATGATATTATCTGAATAGTGCGTAGATTATGAAAATATTTCAGTGGGAACGTAAATTATTAAAATACCCTTGTGGGAAAGTATAGTGGTTACGTAGGTTACAATAGTATCTGAATGGTGACGTAGATTATTAAAATACCTTTGTGGGAACGTAGACTATTAAAATACTTGTGGCATAGTAGATTAGGTACGTATTTATCATGAAATTTAGTTGGTCGTAGATTATCCTAATTTTTAAGTGAATAAGTAGATTATCTTAGAATCTGAATGGTTTCATAGCCTATAAAAAAAATCCCTATGGTAATGTAGTGTGGGTACGAAGATTAATCTTAATACTTCTGGGGTACGTATATTATAATACTATCTGAGTGGTTACTTAGATTATCAAAATACCTCAGTGGGAACGTACACTATTAAAATAAATCTGTGGGAAAGTAGAATGTGGACGTAGATTATCATAAACTTTGGTTGGTACGTAGATCATAAATAGTATTAAATGTTTACGTAGATTATTAAATAGCTCTATGGGAACGTAAGACAATTAAAAACTTGTGGGGGAAAGTAGATAGGGTACGTAGATTATCTAAATATTTTAGTGAATACGTAGATATGAATAGAAACTGAATGTTTAAGTAGACTATCAAAATACCTCTGTGGTAAAGTAGAGTGGGTACGTAGATTATCATAAATTTCAGTGGGTACGTAGATTATAATAGTATCTGAATGGTTACGTAGATTATAAAAATACCTTTTTGGGAACGTAGACTATTAAAATAGTTTTGGCATAGTTGATTGGTTACGTAAACTATCATGAAATTTAGTTGGTTCGTAGATTATCATAGAATTTGAATGGTTTCATAGCCTATAAAAATATTTCCCCATAGTAATGTAGTGTGGGTACGAAGATTATCTTAATACTTCAGTGGGCACGTAATTATCAAAATACCTAAGTGAAAACGTACACTATTAAAATAAATCTGTAGGAAAGTAGAATGGGGACGTAGATTATCACAAACTTTAATTGGGACGTAGATTATTTAAATACCTCTATGGGGACGTAGACTATTAAAATCTTCTGTGGAAAAGTAGATTGGTAAGTTTGATATCATAAATTAAGTAGTACGTTTGACTAACCTAATAATTTAGTGAATACATAAACTATCAAAGTACCTCTAGGGAATGCGGAGTGGGTACGAAATTTCATAATACATCAGTGGGAACGTAGAATATAATATTAACTAAATAGTACGTAGATTATGAAATATTTCAGTGGGAACGTAAATTATTAAAACCTCTGTGGGAAAGTATAGTGGGGACGTAGGTTCAATAGTATCTGAATGGTTAGTTTGATTATTAAAATACCTTTGTGGGAACGTAGACATTAAAATACTTTGTGGCATAGTAGATTAGGTACGTAATTTATCATGAAATTTAGTTGGACGTAGATTATCCTAATTTTTAAGTGAATAAGTAGATTATCTAGAATCTGAATGGTTTCATAGCCTATAAAAATACCCTATGGTAATGTATGTGGGTACGAAGATTATCTTAATACTTCAGGGCACGTAGATTATAATAGTATCTGAGTGGTTACTTAGATTATCAAAATACCTCAGTGGGAAAGTACACTATTAAAATAAATCTGTGGGAAAGTAGAATATGGACGTAGATTATCAAAACTTTAGTTGGTACGTAGATTTATAATAGTATTTGAATATTTACGTAGATTTTTTAAAATACCTCAATGGAACGTAAGACTATTAAAATACTTGTGGGGGGAAAATATTTAGGGCACGTAGATTATCTAAATATTTTAGTGAATACGTAGATTTTAATAGAAACTGAATGGTTAAATAGACTACGAAAATACCTATGTATGAAAGTAGAGATGATAGGTAGGTTATCATTAGTTTCATTATTGACGTAGATTATAAATATTATATGAATAGTTACGTAGTTATCAAAATACCTTTGTAGGAAACGTACACTATCAAAATAACTATGTGGGAAAGTTTTATATATCCTTGAGTCGGTACATACATTTTTTATATTATTTTTGTGGGTAGGAAGATAATCCTAAGGTTTGTACGTAGATTACCATAATATTTAATGTGAATTTCGCAGAAAAACATAGAACCTGAATGATTACGTAGACTTTCAAAATACTTCTGTGACAAAGTAGAGTGGGTACGTAGATTATCATAAATTTCAGTGGTACGTAGATTATAAGAATACCCCTTTTTGGGAACTTAGACTATTAAAATACTTGTGGCATAGGTTTCATTGGGTACGTAAATTTATCATGAAATTCAGTTGGTTCATAGATTATTCTAATTTTTAAGTGAATAAGTAGATTATCATAAAATCTGAATGGTTTCATAGCCTATAAAAATATCCCTATGGTAATGTATTGTGGGTACGAAGATTATCTTAATACTTCTGTGGTACGTATATTATATATACTATCTGAGTGGTTACTTAGATTATCAAAATACCTCAGTGGGAACGTACACTATTAAAATAAATCTGTGGGAAAGTAGAATGTGGACGTAGATTATCATAAACCTTAGTTGGTACGTAGATTATAATAGTATTTGAAAGTTCACGTAGATTATTAAATACCTCTTTGGGAACGTAGACTATTAAAATACTTGTGGGGGAAAGTAGATAGGGAACGTAAATTATCTAAATATTTTATGAAAACGTAGATATGAATAGAAACTGAATGTTTAAGTAACTATGAAAATACATTTGTGGGGAAAAAAGAGTTGGTACTAGATTATCATTCCTTCAGTATTTACGTAGATTATAATATATCTGAATGGTTTCGTAGATTAAAAAAATACCTTTGTGGAACGTAGACTATTAAAATAGTTGTGGCATAGTTGATTGGGTACGTAAAACTATCATGGAAATTTAGTTGGTTCGTAGATTATAATAGAATTTGAATGGTTTCATAGCCTATAAAAATATCCCTATGGTAATGTAGTTGTGGGTACGAAGATTATCTTAATAGTTCAGTGGGTACGTAGATTATAATAAATCTGAGTGTTACGTAGATTATTAAAATACCGAAGTGAAAACGTACACTATTAAAATAAATCTGTGGGAAAGTAGAATGGGGACGTAGACTATTAAAATACTTCTGTGGAAAAGTTAGATTGTAAGTAATTATCATAAATTATAGTAGTACGTTGACTAACCTAATAATTTAGTGAATACATAAACTATCAAAGTACCTCTAGGGGAATGCGGAGTTGGTACGAAGATTATCATAATACATCAGTGGGAACGTAGAATATAATATTTAACTTAATAGTACGTAGATTATGAAATATTTCAGTGGGAACGTAAATATTAAACACCTCTGTGGGAAAGTATAGTGGGTACGTAGGTTACAATAGTATCTGAATGGTTTTCGTAGATTATTAAAATATCCTTGTGGGAACGTAGACTTATGGTTACGTAGTTTATTAAAATACCTTTTGGGAACGTAGACTTATCATACTTCTGAAGGAAAGTAGATTGGGCACGTATGAATATCACAAAAATTACTTTGTGGGAACGTAGACTTATGGTTTACGTAGTTTATTAAAATACCTTTTGGGAACGTAGAACTTATCATACTTCTGAAGGAAAGTAAATTGGGCACGTAGAATATCACAAACTTTAGTTAGTACGTAATTAAACAATTATTTCAGTGAATAAGTAGACTATCAAAATACCTATGTGGGAAACTTTAGTGGGTACGTATGTTATCGTTTGATTATCATACTACTTCATTGTGTCAAAATACCTCTGTGGTAACGTGGAATATTAAAATACTTCTGTGGTAAAGTAGATTGGGTACGTAGATTATCATATAATATAGTTGTACGTAGACTAACCTAATAATAGACTATCAAAGTACATCTAGGGGAATGAGTATGGGTACGAAAATTAACATAATACATCAGTGGTTTTCGTAGAATATGATATATCTGAATAGTCGTAGATAAAAATATTTTAGTGGGAACGTAAATTATTAAAATACCCTGTGGGAAAGTATAGTGGTTACGTAGGTTACAATAGTATCTGAATGGTGACGTAGATTTATTAAAATACCTTTGTGGGAACGTAGACTATTAAAATACTTGTGGCATATAGATTAGGTACGTATTTATCATGAAATTTAGTTGGTTCGTAGATTATCCTAATTTTTTAAGTGAATAAGTAGATTATCTTAGAATCTGAATGGTTTCATAGCCTATAAAATATCCCTATGGTAATGTAGTGTGGGTACGAAGATTATCTTAATACTTCTGTGGGTACGTATATTATAATACTACTGAGTGGTTACTTAGATTATCAAAATACCTCAGTGGGAACGTACACTATTAAATAAATCTGTGGAAAGTAGAATGTGGACGTAGATTATCATAAACTTTAGTTGGTACGTAGATCATAATAGTATTTAAATGTTTACGTAGATTTTTAAATAGCTCTATGGGAACGTAGACAATTAAAATACTTGTGGGGGGAAAGTAGATAGGGTACGTAGATTATCTAAATATTTTAGTGAATACTAGATATGAATAAAACTGAATGTTTAAGTAGACTATCAAAATACCTCTGTGGTAAAGTAGAGTGGGTACGTAGATTATCATAAATTTCAGGTGCGTACGTAGATTAAATAGTATCTGAAATGGTTACGTAGATTATAAAAATACCTTTTTGTGGGAAAGTAGACTATTAAAATAGTTGTGGCATAGTTGATTGGTTTTCGTAAACTATCATGAAATTTAGTTGGTTCGTAATTATCATAGAATTTAATGGTTTCATAGCCTATAAAAATATCCCTATAGTAATGTAGTGTGGGTACGAAGATTATCTTAATACTTCAGTGGGCACGTAGATTATCAAAATACCTAAGTGAAAACGTACACTATAAAATAAATCTGTGGGGAAAGTAGAATGGGGACGTAGATTATCACAAACTTTAATTTTGGGACGTAGATTATTTAAATACCTCTATGGGACGTAGACTATTAAAATACTTCTGTGGAAAAGTAGATTGGTAAGTAGATTATCATAAATTATAGTAGTACGTTGACAACCTAATAATTTAGTGAATACATAAACTATCAAAGTACCTCTAGGGGAATGCGGAGTGGGTACGAAGATTATCATAATACATCAGTGGGAACGTAGAATATAATATTAACTTAATAGTACGTAGATTATGAAATATTTCAGTGGGAACGTAAATTATTAAAAACCTCTGTGGGAAAGTATAGTGGGGACGTAGGTTTTCAAAAGTATCTGAATGGTTACGTTGATTATTAAAATACCTTTGTGGGAACGTAGACATTAAAATACTTGTGGCATAGTAGATTAGGTACGTAATTATCATGAAATTTAAATTGGTTCGTAGATTATCCTAATTTTTAAAGTAATAAGTAGATTATCAAAAGAATCTGAATGGTTTCATAGCCTATAAAATATCCCTATGGTAAGTAGTGTGGGTACGAAGATTATCTTAATACTTCAGTGGGCACGTAGATTATAATAGTATCTGAGTGGTTACTTAGATTATCAAAATACCTCAGTGGGAAAGTACACTATTAAAATAAATCTGTGGAAAGTAGAATATGGACGTAGATTTTCATAAACTTTAGTTGGTACGTAGATTAAATAGTATTTGAATATTTACGTAGATTTTTTAAAATACCTCAAAGGGAACGTAGACTATTAAAAACTTTGTGGGGAAAGTATTAGGGACGTAGATTATCTAAATATTTTAGTGAATACGTAGATTTTAATAGAAACTGAATGGTTAAATAGACTACGAAAATACCTATGTATGAAAGTAGAGATGAAGGTAGGTTATCATTAGTTTCATTATTGACGTAGATTATAATATTATATGAATAGTTACGTAGATTATCAAAATACCCTTTTTAGGAACGTACACTATCAAAATAACTATGTGGGTAAATTTTTATATATCCTTGAGTCGGTACATACATTTTTATATTATCTTTGTGGGTAGGAAGATAGTTTTGTACGTAAATTACCAAATATTTAATGTGAATTCGCAGAAAAAACAATAGAACCTGAATGATTACGTAGACTATCAAAATACCTCCTGTGACAAAGTAGAGTGGGTACGTAGATTATCATAAATTTCAGTGGGTACGTAGATTATAAAAATACCTTTGTGGGAACGAAGACTATTAAAATACTTTTGCATAGTTCATTGGTACGTAAATTATCATGAAATTCAGTTGGTTCATAGATTATTCTAATTTTTAAGTGAATAAGTAGATTATCATAAAATCTGAATGGTTTCATAGCCTATAAAAATATCCCTCATGGTAATGTATTGTGGGACGAAGATTATCTTAATACTTCTGTGGGTACGTATATATAATACTATCGAGTGGTTATTTTAGATTATCAAAATACCTCAGTGGGAACGTACACTATTAAAATAAATCTGTGGGAAAGTAGAATGTGACGTTAGATTATCATAAACCTTAGTTGGTACGTAGATTAATAATAGTATTTGAATGTTCACGTAGATTATTAAATACCTCTTGGGAACGTAGACTATTAAAATATTTTGTGGGGGGAAAGTAGATAGGGAACGTAAATTATCTAAATATTTTAGTGGGAAAACGTAGATATGAATAGAAACTGATGTTTAAGTAGACTATGAAAATACATTTGGGAAAATAGAGTTGGTACGTAGATTATCATTCCTTCAGTATTTACGTAGATTATAATACAATCTGAATGGTTACGTAGATTAAAAAAAATACCTTTGTGGGAACGTAGACTATTAAAATAGTTGTGGCATAGTTGATTGGGTACGTAAACTATCATGAAATTTAGTTGGTTCGTAGATTATAATAGAATTTGAATGGTTTCATAGCCTATAAAAATATCCCTATGGTAATGTAGTGTGGGTACGAAGATTATCTTAATACTTCTGTGGGTACGTATATTATAAACTATCTGAGTGGTTTACTTAGATTATCAAAATACCTCAGAGGGACGTACACTATTAAAATAAATCTGTGGGAAAGTAGAATGTGGACGTAATTATCATAAACTTTAGTTGGTACGTAGATCATAATAGTATTTAAATGTTTAGTAGATTATTAAATAGCTCTATGGGAACGTAGACAAAAAAATACTTGTGGGGGAAAGTAGATAGGGTACGTAGATTATCTAAATATTTTAGTGAATACGTAGATATGAATAGAAACTGAATGTTTAAGTAGACTATCAAAATACCTCTGTGGTAAAGAGAGTGGGTACGTAGATTATCATAAATTTCAGTGGGTACGTAGATTATAATAGTATCTGAATGGTTACGTAGATTATAAAAATACCTTTTTGGGAACGTAGACTATTAAAATAGTTGTGGCATAGTTGATTGGTTACGTAAACTATCATGAAATTTAGTTGGTTCGAGATTATCATAGAATTTGAATGGTTTCATAGCCTATAAAAATATCCCTATAGTAATTAGTGTGGGTACGAAGATTATCTTAATACTTCAGTGGGCACGTAGATTATCAAAATACCTAATGAAAACGTACACTATTAAAATAAATCTGTAGGAAAGTAGAATGGGGACGTTAGATTATCAAAACTTTAATTGGTACGTAATTATTTAAATACCTCTATGGGGACTAACTATTAAAATACTTCTGTGGAAAAGTAATTGGTAAGTAGATTAATCATAAATTATAGTAGTACGTTGACTAACCTAATAATTTAGTGAATACATAAAACTACAAAGTACCTCTAGGGGAATGCGGGAGTGGGTACGAAGATTATCATAATACATCAGTGGGAACGTAGAATATAATATTAACTAATAGTACGTAGATTATGAAATATTTCAGTGGGAACGTAAATTATTAAAAACCTCTGTGGGAAAGTATAGTGGGGACGTAGGTTACAATAGTATCTGAATGGTTACGTTGATTATTAAAAATACCTTTGTGGGAACGTAGACATTAAAATACTTGTGGCAATAGTAGATTAAGGTACGTATTTATCATGAAATTTAGTTGGTACGTAATTACCTAATTTTTAAGTGAATAAGTAGATTATCATAGAATCTGAATGGTTTCATAGCCATAAAAATATCCCTATAGGTAATGTAGTGTGGGTACGAAATTATCTAATACTTCAGTGGGCACGTAGATTATAATAGTATCTGAGTGGTTACTTAGATTATCAAAATACCTCAGTGGGAAAGTACACAATTAAAAAATCTGTGGGAAAGTAGAATATGGACGTAGATTATCATAAAACTTTAGTTGGTACGTAGATTATAATAGTATTTGAATATTTACGTAGATTTTTTAAAATACCTCAATGGGAACGTAGACTATTAAAATACTTGTGGGGGAAAGTATTTAGGGCACGTAGATTATCTAAATATTTTAGTGAATACGTAGATTTTTAATAGAAACTGAATGGTTAAATAGACTACGAAAATACCTATGTATGAAAGTAGAGATGTATAGGTAGGTTATCATTAGTTTCATTATTGACGTAGATTATAATATTATATGAATAGTTTACGTAGATTATCAAAATACCTTTGTAGGAACGTACACTATCAAAATAACTATGTGGGAAAGTTTTATATATCCTTGATCGGTACATACATTTTTTATTATTTTTGTGGGTAGAGATAATCCTAAGGTTTGTACGTAGATTACCATAATATTTAATGTGAATTCGCAGAAAAACATAGAACCTGAATGATTACGTAGACTTTCAAAATACTTCTGTGACAAAGTAGAGTGGGTACGTAGATTATCATAAATTTCAGTGGGTACGTAGATTATAAGAATACCTTTGTGGGAACTTAGACTAAAAAAAAATATTGTGGCATAGTTCATTGGGTACGTAAATTATCATGAAATTCAGTTGGTTTCATAGATTACTAATTTTTAAGTGAATAAGAGATTATCTAAAATCTAAGGTTTCTAGCCATAAAAAATCCCTATGGTAATGTATTGTGGGTACGAAGATTATCTTAATACTTCTGTGGGTACGTATAATATAATACTATCTGAGTGGTTACTTAATTATCAAAATACCTCAGTGGGAACGTACACTATTAAAATAAACTGTGGGAAAGTAGAATGTGGACGTAGATTATCATAAACCTTAGTTGGTACGTAGATTATAATAGTATTTGAATGTTTCACAGTAAGATTATTAAATACCTTCTTGGGAACGTAGACTATTAAAATACTTGTGGGGGAAAGTAGATAGGGAACGTAATTACTAAATATTTAGTGAAAACGAGATAGAATAGAAACTGAATGTTTAAGTAGACAATGAAAATACATTTGTGGGAAAATAGAGTTGGTACTAGATTATCATTCCTTCAGTATTTACGTAGATTATAATAGTATCTGAATGGTTACGTAATTAAAAAAAACTTTTTGGGAACGTAACTATTAAAATAGTTGTGGCAAAGTTGATTGGGATACGTAAACTATCATGAAATTTAGTTGGTTCGTAGATTATAAAGAATTTGAATGGTTTCATGCCTATTAAAAATTCCTATGGTATGTATGTGGGTACGAAGATTATCTTAATGTTCGTGGGTAGTGGGGATTTAATAGAATCGAGGGTTACGTAATTTATTTAAAATACCGAAGTGAAAACGCCCACTATTAAAATAAATCTGGGGGGGAAAGTAGAATGGGGACGTAGACTTTAAAAAATACTTCTGTGGAAAAGTAGATGGTAAGTAGATTATCATAAATTATAGAGTACTTTACTTAACCTAATAATTTAGTGAATACATAAACTATCAAAGTACCTCTAGGGGAATCGGAGTTGGTACGAAGATTTTCTAATACTCAGGGGGAACTTAGAATATAATATTAACTTAATGTACGTAGATTATGAAAATTTCAGTGGGAACGTAAATTATTAAACACCTCTGTGGGAAAGTTAGTGGGAAAGTAGGTTACAATGTATCTGAAGGTTACGTGATTATTAAAAATCCTTGTGGGACGTAACTTTTTTCGTAGTTTATTAAAATACCTTTTGGGAATTTAGATTATAATACTCTGAAGGAAATAGATTGGGCACGTAGAATATCACAAACTTTACCTTTGTGGGAAGTAGATTTTGGTTAGTAGTTTATTAAAATACCTTTTGGGAACGTAGATTATATAATTCTGAGGAAAGTAAATTGGGCACGTAGAATATCCAAACTTTAGTTAGTACATAGATTAACATTATTTCATGAATAAGTAACTATCAAAAACAATTTGGGAAACTTTAATGGGTACGTAGGTTTGTTTGATATCTACTACTTCATTGTGCCCAAAATACCTCTGTGTAACGTGGAATATAAAATACTTCGTGGTAAAGTAGTTGGTACGTAATTATCATATATTATTGTCGTAGATAACCAAATAATAGCTGTCAAAGTACCCCTAGGGGGAAAGAGAGTGGGTCGAAATTATCATAATACATCGTGGTTTTCGTTAAATATGAATTATCTGAATAGTGCGTAGATTATGAAAAATTTTTCAGTGGGGAAAGTAAATTATTAAAAACCCTTTTGGGGGAAAATATTGTGGGTACGTAGGTTACAATAGTATTGAATGGTGACGTAATTATTAAAATACCTTTTGGGAACGTTAGGGCATTAAAATATTGTGGCATAGTAGATTAGGTACTATTTATCATGAAAATTTAGTTGGTTCGTGATTATCCTAATTTTTAAGTGAATAAGTAGATTATATAGAATCTGAAAAGGTTTCAAGACATAAAAATTTCCCTTGGTACGTAGTGTGGGTACGAAGATTATCATAATATTCTGTGGGTACGTATTTATAATACTATTAAGTGGTTATTTAATTATCAAAATACCTCAGTGGGAACTACACTATTTAAAAAAAATCTTGGGGGAAAAGTAGGTGGACGTGATTTTATAAATTTAGTTGGTAACGAGATCATAATAGTATTTAAATGTTTACGTAGATACGTAGATTATTAAATAGCTCTATGGGAACGTAGACAATTAAAATATGTTTTGGGGGAAATAGATAGGGTACGTAGATTTTTTAAATTTTTTAGGAATCTAGATATGAAAAAGAAACTGAATTTTAAGTTGACTTCAAAATATCTGTGGTAAGTGAGTGGGTACGTAGTTATCATAAATTTCAGTGGGTACGTAATTATAATAGTATCTGAATGGTTACGTAGATTAAAAAAAACCTTTTTTGGAACGAGACTATTAAATAGTTGTGGCATAGTTGATTGGTTACTAAACTATCATGAAATTTTGTTGGTTCGTAGATTTATATAGAATTTGAATGGTTTCATAGCCTATAAAAATTCCCTATATAATGTAGGTGGGTACGAAATTATCTTAATACTTCATGGGTACGTAGTTATCAAATACCTAAATGAAAACGTTTTCACTATTAAAATAAATCTTGGGAAAGTAGAATGGGGACGTAATTTCACAAACTTTAATTGGTACTAAAATTTAAATACCTCTAGGGACGTAGACTATTAAAATACTTCTGTGTAAAAGTAGATTGGTAAGTAGATTATCTAAATTATAGTAGTACGTTGATAACCCAATAATTTAGTAATACATAAATTCAAAGTACCTCTAGGGGAATGCGGAGTGGGTACGGGGTTTCATAAACTCAGTGGGAATAGAATATAATTTTTAACTTAATAAAACGTAGATTAGAAAAAATTTCAGTGGAACGAAAAATTTTTAAAAACCTCTGTGGGAAGTTTTAGTGGGGACGTAGGTTACAAAATATCTGAAATGGTTACGTTGATATTAAAATACCTTTGTGGGAAGTAGATTATGGTTACTTGTTTTTTTAAAATACCTTTTGGGAACGTAGACTACTACTTCTGAAGGAAAGAGATTGGGCACGTAGATACACAAACTTTACCTTTGTGGGAACGGACTTATGGCTACGAGTTTATTAAAATACCTTTTGGGACGTAGACTTATCTATTCTGAAGGAAAGTAAATTGGTCACGAAATATCACAAAATTTTAGTGTAGATTAAACAATTATTTCAGTGAATAAGTGACTATCAAAATACCTATTGAGAAACTTTAGTGGGTCGTAGGTTATCGTTTGATTTTCAACACTTCATTGTGTCAAAATAACTCTGTGTTAACGTGGGGAATATTAAAAAACTTCTGTTGTAAAGTAGATTGGGTAGTAAAATTATCATAAATATAGTTTTTACGTTTGACTAACCTAAAATAGACATCAAAGTACCTCTAGGGGAATGAGTAGGGGTACGAAGTTTTTCATATAATCAGTGGTTAGTAAATATAATATTAATTGAATAGTACGTGATTTTTAAAAAAATTTCAGTGGGAAGTAAATCATTTAAATACCCTTGTGGGAAATATAGTGGGACTAGGTTACAATAGTATCTGAATGGTGACTTTTGATTATTAAAATACCTTTGTGGGAACGTAGACATTAAAAACTTGTGGCATAGTAGATTAGGTACGTATTTATCATGAAATTTGTTGGTGGAGATTTTTCCTAATTTTTAATGAATAAGTAGATTACATAGAATCTAATGGTTTCATAGCTATAAAAATATCCCTATGGTAATTAGTGTGGGTACGAAGATTTTCTTAATACTTCAGTGGCACGTAATTATAATTTGTATCTGAGTGGTTACTTAGATTATCAAAATACCTCAGTGGGAAAGTCACTATTAAAATAAAAATTTTGGGAAAGTTTGAATATGGAGTAATTATCATAAACTTTATTGGTACGTAGATTTTTAAAAAGTATTGAAAAATTTACGGATTTTTTAAAAAAACCTCCCAAAGGGAAGTTTGACTATTAAAATACTTGTGGGGGAAAGTATTTGGGCACTAGATTATCTAAAATTTTAGTGAATACGTAATTTTAATAAAACTGAATGGTTAAATAGATACGAAAATCCTATTATAAAGTAGAGATGATAGGTAGGTTATATTAGTTTCATTATTGCGTTAGATTATAATATTATTGAATAGACGTAAAATATCAAATACCTTTGTGAACGTACACTATCAAAATAACTATGTGGGAAAGTTTTATATATCCTTGAGTCGGTACATACTTTTTATATTATTTTGTGGGTAGGAAAGATAAATCCTAAGGTTTGACGTGATTACCCTAAATTTAATGTGAATTCGAGAAAAACATAGAACCTGAATGATTACGTAGACTTTCAAAAACTTCTGTGACAAAGTAGAGTGGGTTACGTAATTATCATAAATTTCAGTGGGTACGAAAATTAAAAGATACCTTTGTGGGAACTTAGACTATTAAAATACTTGTGGGATAATAGATTAGGTACGTATTTATCATGAAATTTAGTTGGTTCGTAGATTATCCTAATTTTAAGTGAATAAGTGATTATCTAAAAATCTGAATGGTTTCATAGCCCCATAAAAATATCCCTATGGAATTGTGTGGGTACGAAGATTATTTAATACTTCATGGGCCTAGATTTAATATCTGATGGTTACTTAGATTATCAAAATACCCAGTGGGAAAGTACACTATTAAAATAAATTGTGGGAAGTAGAATATGGCGTAGATTATCATAAAAATTTGTTGGTACGTAGATTATAATAGTTTTGAATATTTACGTGATTTTTTAAAAATACCTCAATGGGAAAAGTAGACTTAAAATATTGTGGGGGAAATATTTAGGGCCTAGATTATCTAAATAAATTTTTTTGAATACGTAGATTTTAATAGAAACTGAAAAATTGGTTTTTAAAAAGATACGAAAAACCTATGTTAAGAAGAGATGTAGGAGGTTTATCATTAGTTTCATTATTACGTAGATAATAATTTATATAAATTTACGAGATTATCAAAATACCTTTGAGGAAAAGTACACTATCAAAATAACTATGTGGGAAAGTTTTATATATCCTTGGGTCGGTACATACATTTTTATATTATCTTTGTGGGTGGAAGATTTAAACCTAAGGTTTGTACGTAGATTCCATAATATTTAAAAGTGATTCGCAGAAAAACATAGAACCTGAATGATTACTAGACTATCAAAATAACCTCCCCTTGACAAAGTAGAGGGGACGTAGATTATCATAAATTTCAGTGGGTCGTAGTTATAAAAAATACCTTTGTGGGAACGTGACTATTAAAATATTGTGGCATAGTTCATTGGGTACGTAAATATCATGAAATTCATTTGGTCAAAATTTTTCTAATTTTTAAGTGAATAATAATTATCATAAAATTGAATGGTTTCATAGCCTAAAAAATTACCCCATGGTTTGTAAAATTTTTGGGTAGAAGATTATTAATACTTCTGTGGTACGTATATTATAATACTATCTGGGGTTACTTAGATTTCAAAATAACCTCATGGGGAACGTAACTATTAAAAAAAAAGCGGGAAAGAAATGTGGGTAGATTATCTTAAAACCCTTTTTTGGTACTAGATTATAATAGTATTTGAAAAGTTTCACGTAGATTAATTAAATACCTCTTTGGGGAAAGTAGACTATTAAATACTTTGGGGGAAAGTAATAGGGAAGTAAAATTATCTAAAATTTTAGGAAAAAAGTAGAATGAATAGAAATGAATTTTAAGTAGATATGAAAATACATTTGTGGGAAAATAGAGTTGGACGAATTATCATTCCTTCAGTATTTTCGTGTTAAAAATAGTATCTGAATGGTTAGTGATTAAAAAAAAACCTTTGGGGAACGAGACTATTAAAATAGTTTGGATAGTTGATTGGGGACTAAACTACATGATATTTTAGTTGGTTCGTAGATTTTAATAGAATTTGAATGGTTTCATAGCCTATAAAAATATCCCTTGGTAATGTAGTGTGGGTACGAAATTACTTAATACTTCTGTGGGTCGTATATTATAATACTATCGGTGGGTTTTCTTGATTATCAAAATACCCAGTGGGAACGACACTATTAAAATAAATCTGTGGGAAAGTAGAATGTGGACGTAATTAACATAACTTTAGTTGGTACGTAGATCTAAAGTATTTAAATGTTTACGGTAGATTTTAAATAGCTCTATGGGAAGTAGCAATTTAAAAATACTTGTGGGGGAAAGAATAGGGAAACGTAGATTACTAAATATTTTTTTTAATACGTAATATGAATAGAAACTGAATGTTTAAGTAAACTATCAAAAAACCCTGTGGAAAGTGAGTGGGTACGTTAATTACATAAATTTCATGGGTACGTAATTAAATAGTATCTGAAATGGTTACGAGATTATAAAAATACCTTTTTGGGAACGTAGACATTAAAATAGTTGTGGCATAGTTGATTTTTTACGTAAACTTAGAAATTTTAGTTGGTTCGAGATTTCTAGAATTTGAAGATTTCTAGCCCTATAAAAAATTCCCTATAGTAATGTAGTGGGGTACGAAGATTATCTTAAACTTCAGTGGGCACGTAGATTACAAAAAAAACCTAATTTTAAAACGAACTATTAAAATAAATTGGGGGAAAGTAGAATGGGGGACTAGATTATCACAAATTTTAAATTTTGGCGTAGATTATTAAATACCTTATGGGGACGTAGACAATTAAAATATTCTGGGGAAAAGTAGATTGGTAAGTAGATTATCATAAATTATGTAGTACGTTGACTAATCTTAATTTGTGAATACTAAATCAAAGTACCTCTAGGGGAATGCGGATTGTTACGAAGATTATCATATCATCAGGGGAAAACGTAGAATATAATATTAACTTAATAGTACGTAGTTTAAATGAAATATTTCAGGGGAACGTAAATTTTTTAAAAACCTCTGGGGAAAGTATAGTGGGGACGTAGGTTACAAATATCTAAGGTTACGTTGTTATTAAAATACCTTTGTGGAACGTAGACATTAAATACTTGTGGCATAGTGATAGGTACGATTTTCATGAAATTTTTTGGGTTCGTAGATTATCCTAATTTTTAAGTGAATAAGTAGTTTATCATAGAATCGAATGGTTTCATAGCCTATAAAAAATTTTCCCTAGGTAATGTAGTTTGGGGTACGAAGATTTCTTAATACTTCATGGGCCGTAGTTTAATAGTATTTTGGTGGTTATTAGATTATCAAAAATACCTCAGTGGGAAAGTACACTTTAAAATAAATCTGGGGGAAATAGTAGAATATGGACTTTGTTTAAAAAAATTTAGTTGGGACGTGATTATAATAGTATTTGAATATTTACGTAGATTTTTTAAAATACCTCAATGGGAACGTAGACTATTAAAATACTTGGGGGGAAAGTATTTGGGCACGTAGATTTCTAAAATATTTTAGTGTAAACTTTTGATTTTAATAGAAACTGAATGGTTAAAATAATACGAAAATACCTAAGTATGAAAGTAGAGATGATAGGTAGGTTATCATTAGTTTATTATTGACGTAGATTATAATATTATTTTGAATAGTTTCGTGATTATCAAATACCTTTGTAGGAACGACACTATCAAATAACATGGGGAAAGTTTTATATATCCTTAGTCGGTACATAATTTTTATATTATCTTTGTGGGAGGAAGATAACCTAAGGTTTTTTACTAGATTACCATAAATTTAATGTGTTCGCAGAAAAAATAGAACCTGAATGATTACGTAGACTATCAAAATACCTCTGTGACAAAGTAGAGTGGGTACGTAGATTATCATAAATTAAATGGGTACGTAGATTATTAAAAATACCTTTGTGGGAACGAACTATTAAATACTTGTGGCATAGTTCATTGGGTACGTAAATTACATGAAATTCAGTTGGTTCATGATTTATTTAAAATTTTTTAAATGAATAAGTAGATTATCATAAAATCTGAAGTTTCTAGCCTATAAAAATATCCCTATGTAATTATTGGGTACGAAATTATTTAATACTTTGGGGTCGTATAATTAATACTATCTGAGTGGTTACTTAATTATCAAAATACCTCAGTGGGAACGTACACTATTAAAATAAATCTGTGGGAAAGTAGAATGTGGACGTAGATTATCATAAACCTTAGTTGGTACGTAAATTATAATAGTATTTGAATGTTCCCAGAGATTATTAAATACCTCTTTGGGAACGTTTTGACTATTAAAAATTGTGGGGGGAAAAAAGATAGGGAACGTAAATTATCTAAATATTTTAGTAAAAGTTTTAAAATGAATAGAAACTGAATGTTTAAGTAGACTATGAAAATACATTTTGGGGAAATAGAGTTGGTACGTAGAAATTTTATTCCTTCAGTTTTACTGATTAAAAGTATCCGAAAAGGTTACGTAGATTAAAAAAAAACCTTTGTGGGAACTTTAAATATTAAAATAGTTGTGGCATGTTGATTGGGTATAAACTATATGAAATTTAGTTGGTTTCGTAGATTATAATAGAATTTGAATGGTTTCTTTGCCTATAAAAATATCCCTATTGGTGGGAGTGGGGTACGAAGATTATTTAAAGTTCAGTGGGTACGTAAATTATAAAAGTATCGGTGGTTACGTTAATTATCAAAATACCGAAGTGAAAACGTACACATTAAAATAAATCTTGGGGGAAATTAGAATGGGGACGTAAGATTATCACCCAAAATTTAATTGGACGTAGATTATTTAAATACCTTATGGGGACGTAGACTTTAAAATACTTCTGGGAAAATAGATTTGGTTTCGTGATTATTTATAAAAATTTTAGTATACATTGACTAAACAATAATTTAGTGAAATAAAAAACTATCAAAGTATCGGGGGAATGCGGAGTGGGTACGAAATTATCTAATACATCAGTGGGAGTAGAATATTATAATTTAATTAATAGTATAGTTATGAAATATTTCAGTGGGAACGTAAATTATTAAAAACTCTGTGGGAAAGTATAGTGGGTAAAGTAGGTTACAATAGTATTGAATGGTTACTAGATTATTAAAATATCCTTGTGGGAACGTAACTTAGGTTACGTAGTTTATTAAAATAACTTTTGGGACTAGACTTATCATACTTCTGAAGGAAAGTAGAGGGCACGGGAGAATTCCAAACTTTACTTAGTGGAAAAGTAGACTTATGGTTACGTAGTTTATTAAAATACCCTTTTTGGGAAAAGTTTGACTTACATACTTTGAAGGAAAGTAAATTGGGCACGTAGAATACACAAACTTTAGTTAGTACGTTAGATTAAACAATTATTTCAGGAATAAAATAGACTATCAAAATACCCTATTTGGGAAACTTTTGTGGGTACGTATGTTATCTTTGATTATCATACACTTCATTGTGTCAAAAAATACCTCTGTGGTAACGTGGAAATTAAAAATTTTGTGGTAAAGAATTGGTTACAAGATTATCATTAAATGTTGTACTAGATAACCTAATAATAGACTATCAAAGTACATCTAGGGGAATGGTAGTGGGTACGAAGATTATCATAATACATCATGGTTACGTAGAAAATGATTTATCTGAATAGTGGTAGATTATGAAAATATTTTCATTGGGAAGTAAATTATTAAAATCCCTTTGGGAAAATATAGTGGGACGTAGGTTCATTTGTATCTGAATGGTGACGTAGATTATTAAAATACCTTTGTGGGAACGGATAGACTATTAAAATATTGTTGGCATAGTAAATTAGGTACGTATTTATCATGAAATTTAGTTTGGTTCGGAGATTATACTAATTTTTAAGTTTTAAGTAATTATATAGAATCTGAATGGTTTCATAGCCTAATAAAAATATCCCTATGGTAATGTATGTGGTACGAAGAATATCTTAAACTTTGTGGTACGGTTTTATAATACTATCTGAGTGGTTACTTAGATTATAAAATACCTCAGGGGAAAGTACAATTAAAATAAATCTGTGGGAAAGTAGAATGTGGACGTAGATTTATAAACTTTGTTTGGGACTAATCATAATAGATTTAAATGTTTACTAGATTATTAAATAGCTCTTTTGGGAACGTAGACAATAAAAAAACTTGTGGGGGAAAGTAATAGGGTACGTAGATTATTAAATATTTTAGTGAATACGTAGTATGAATAGAAACTGAATGTTTTAAAAAAAGACATCAAAATACCTCTGTGGAAAAGTAGAGGGGTAGTAGATTATCTAAATTTCATGGGTCTAGATTATAATAGTATCTGAATGGTTACTAGTTATAAAAATACCTTTGTGGGAACGTGACTATTAAAAATACTTGTGGCATAGTAGATTTATGTACGTATTTTTCATGAATTTAGTTGGTGCGTAGATTATCCTAATTTTTAAGGAATAAGTAGATTATAATAGAATCTGAATGGGTTTTTTTATCTATGAATTATCCCTTGGAATGTAGTGTGGGTACGAAGATTATCTTAATACTTCAGTGGGCCGTAATTTAATAGTATTTTTGAATGGTTACTGATTAAAAAAAAAACCTTTTTGTGGGAAGTAGACATCAAAAAAATATGTTTAAAGTTTTATATATACTTGGTCGGTCATACATTTTTTTTTGATCTTTTTGGGTACGGAGATTTATCCTAAGGTTGGTAGTAGATTATCGTAAAAATTTAATGTGAAGCGTTATTAAAAGAAACCCGAAATGACTACTAGACTATCAAAATACCTCTGTGAGTAAGTAGAGTGGATAACGAGACTATCTAAATTAAATGGGTAGTAGAATATAAAGTACTGGGTTACGTAGATTATTAAAACTCCTTTGTAGGAACGTTTTCTATTAAAACTTGGGCATAGTAGATTGAGTACGAAATTATCATAAATTTAGTTGGTTCGTGATTACCCTAATTTTTAAGTGAATAATAGATTTAA
The DNA here is from genome assembly GCA_039000515.1 of Timema cristinae. Classification (NCBI taxonomy): domain Eukaryota; kingdom Metazoa; phylum Arthropoda; class Insecta; order Phasmatodea; family Timematidae; genus Timema; species Timema cristinae. The sequence continues at coordinate 4,441,804 of JBCFYV010001001.1, read as the reverse complement.
ATAGAATCTGAAGGTTTTTAGTCTATCGATTATTCCCTTTTTGGGAATGTAGTTTTGGGTTCAAGATTTTTTTTTTAATATTGTGGGCACGTGATTATAAAGTATCTGAGTGGTTACGTAGATTATCAAAATACCTCAATAGGAACGTACACTATTAAAATAAAACTGTGTGAAATAGAATGGGGATGTAATTATCATAAACTTTAGTTGGAGTAAATTTTAACATATTTGAATGTTTTTGTAGATTATTTAAAAAATTTTTTTGAATATGTAGATATTAATGAAACTGAATAGTTAAGTAGACTATGAAAATACCTTGTTGGAAAAAAGGTTTTTGGGATATTTAAAATTTAATTTAGTATTTTCGTAAATTTTTTATATTTTTGAGTAGTTACAAAAAGCCTTTGTGGAAACGTAGACATCAAAATAACTAGTGGGAGTCTTTATATACTTGAGTCGGTACAGAATTTTTTTTGAGCTTATTGGGTACGGAGATTTCCCCAAGGGGTTTGGACGTAGTTATCCTAATTTAAATGGAATGCGTAGATTAACATGAAAACTGAATGATTTTTTAGATATCAAATTACCTTTTGGTAAAGTAGAGTGGGTATATTATATAAATTAAGTGGGTACGTAAAAATTTTAAATTTTAAACTGAATGGTTGTAGATTATAAAAATACCTTTTTGGGAACGTTGACTATTTTAAAATTTTGTGGCTAGTTGATTGGGTCCCTAAATATCATGAAATTTAGTTGGGTTCGTAGATTATCATGAATTTGAATGGTTTATAGGGCCATAAAAATATCCCCCTTGGTAAGTATTTTGGGGGCGAAATTTCTTAATATTAGTGGGTACGTATTTTAAAATACTATGGACAATTTAAAATACCTAAGTGAAAACAAATATTAAAATAAATTGGGGAAATAATGGGGACGTAGATTTAAACTTTAAAATTTGGGAGTAATTTTTTAAATACCTTATTTGGGGGGTTTTAATATTAAATATTTGGGAAAAATAATTGGCCAAAATTATATAAATTAAGTGAATTTTAACTAATAATTTATGAAAACATAAAAAATTAAAAAACCTTGGGGAAATGGTAGTGGGGACAAGATTTTAAATACTTGGGAACGTAGAATATAAAAAACTTTTGAAGTAGATTATTTAAAAAATTTGTAGTAAATTAAAAAAACTTGGGGAAATATGTTTGGTTTTATTAAATATTTGAAGGTTACTAATTTTAAAATATTTTTGGGGAACGTAATTATGGTTGTAGTTTTTTTAAAAAAATTTTGGGAAGTGACTTTCATACTTTGGGAAATAATTGGGACGTTTTAAAATAAAAAACTTTACCTTATAGAGGGTTTTTCGTTAGAGTTTTAAATTTTAAAAAATTTTTTTGGGAATGACTAAAAACTTTGGGGGAAAATTTGGGCCCCTAAATATAAAATTAATTAGTACGTAGATTTTAAAAATTTTTCAGTGAAAGTAATAAAAATACCTTTGTGGGAAACAGTGGGACGAGGTTATGTTTGATTTCTACTTTTATTTTAAAAACCTTGTTAAAAAGGGTTTAAAATACTTCTTGTGGTAAAGAAAAATTGGGGCTAATTATCTTTTAAGTTTTTAGTTACTAACCCAATAAAGCTATTCAAAGATTAGGGGGGGAAAATTGTGGGTGGATTATATAATACAAGGGTTGTAAAAAATTTTTTTGGGGAAAAGTACTAATTTGAAAAAAATTCAAAGGGGGGGGGTAAAATTTTAAAAACTTTGTGGGAAATACAGTGGGACGTTGGGTTTCAATATTTAATGGTTTCCCTAAATTTTAAAACCTTTTGGGGGAAGTAACTATAAAAACTTTTGGTAGTAGATTGTTTCGATTTTCATGAAAAAATTTTTTGGCTAGATTTTTCCTAATTTGTGAATAAAATTTTTAAACGAAGGTTTATAGCCAAAAAAAAATTTATTAATTTTGTGGGGGAAAGATTATTTAATATTATGGGTGTAGATTATTAGTACTGAATGGGTACAGATTAAAAAAAAAACCTTTTGGGGGAAAGTTTGATATAAAAAAAAATATGTTGAAATTTTAAATACTTTTTGGTACTACTTTTTTTTGTTTTGTGGGGGAAATTATCCTAAAGGGTTTGGGACGTAATTTTTCTTATTTTAAGTAACTTTTTTTAAAAATGAATGATCTGACTAAAAAACCCTTAAATTTAAATGGAAAGAGTATCTTTTTTTTGGGTACGTAAAATAATTTTATTGAAAAGGGTTCGTAGATTTTAAAATCCTTTGGGAAAAGAACATTTTAAACTTGTGGATATAGATTGAGTAGTAAATTTTTAAATTTAGTTTGGGCGTGATTCCCCAATTTTTTTAAATGAATGGGAGATTAAATAGAATTTAATGGTTTTTAGCTATCAAAATTTCCTAGGAAAGTAGGTGGGGACAAATTTTAATTTCAGTGGGACGTAGATTTAATGTTCTGAGGGTTCGTAAATTAAAAACCTTGGAACGTAACTATTAAAATTGTGGAAATTGAAGGGGAGTAATTTCATAAATTTAGTTGAATAGAGCTGCATAGGAAACTAGATTATTATGAGTGATCACATAAATTAACGTAAAATTTGATAGAGAACATGGATGCATATAAAACTTGCAGATAAACTTTAATAAATAAGACATGAATGGATTCTTTGTGTATTATAAGAACGAATGGGTATGCATATCATGAGTTATAAATAGGTAGGATTATCGTGACACATTAGTGGGTAAGAATGATATATAATTCCTGTGTGGGTATGTGGATTGACATTAAATTTAAATTGATACATAGAACAGCACTTGATCAGCATTGGTACGTAGATTAACATAAGACCCTGGTGGGGTATATAGATTATCATAATAATTGAGTGTTAATGTATATTATCAAAAATGAGTGTGTAGATTATAATAGGACATAAGTTGATTTTTTTTAAATATAATAACGGCTGCTTTGGAACGTAGATTATCTAAGTGGATTCGTTAAGTAGCATAATACCGGCTTGGTTATGTAGATTAACATAAGAACTGAGTTTGTACTTATATCATTGAACTTAATGGGTTCTTAAAATATTTAAATGAGTGGGTGCATTAATTATAAGATGAGTGGGTTTAAATATATATTTTAATATCAATTGGGTTGAGTACTTTATTATTATTATTTAACTGGATACGTAGATAAATTCGGAGTTTATTTTTAGACTAGTAAAAGTGATAAATTCGTAGATTATCATAAAACCTGAGCGACTACGTGAAATTCCATTAGAGCTGCATGGGAACCTGAATCATTATAATCAGGAATTGCATATATTAATGTAAAATTATAATGAAAACATATATGCTCATAAGGCCTGCAGATGAACCTTGATTATTTTATTAGCAATGTGAATACTTATAAAATTATATCGCAAGACCTTGAATGGATTCATAGAAAAGCATAAGACTTGGGACTTCTTTTTTGTATTAAATTATTATATTTCTTAAATGAGTACGTAGATTATCTAAAGATGTGATTGTGAGCGTGGGGGATAATAGGACATGTTAGATCTGGAGATTATCATAAATTTAAGTACATACGCAGAGAGTAAGACACGAATAGATTTTTTTTATGTATTATAGAACAGAATGGGTACACATATTATCATAAGACTTAAGTGTGTAGTTAGATAAGACACAAGTAGATTCAAAGATTTATCACAACTACTGAGTGGATACATAGATTATCATTGGATTTAAATGGATACGTAGATAGTATTAGATTAGCATTGGTACATAGATTTTTAAAATGCCTGTGTCAGGTATATAGATTATCTCAATATTTGTTTATTTGGTATATTACCAAATATATCAGAGTGGTTTAAGTAGATTATAGGATCTAAGTATAATAAAGAGATATTGGAAACGTTTATTATCATAAGACTTTATTAAGTTGTTTCGTCAGGTAATATCTATACGGTTTCACGTTCCCCTTTGGAAATGCGGGTAGATTATCCATAAAATGATTCCTTCCTTCCAAGTTAAGTTTTGGTATTGGCAACTAATTTGTTTAAATTAATGTTTGTGGAACAAACTATTTCCACAATATACCGCTCACCTTTAAGAACAATTGAGTTTGCCACCATTGTCTCTTTTTTTAAAAAGTTGTAAATAAATTATGCCGTGGCAGGTAATTCCCCCCCCCCTGTTTATTGCGTGTTTTATCCATTTAAGTACATAACTTGATGAAGCAAAATATGGATCGGAGGAAAGTTGAGATTCGGCTCGCAGCTCAGCTCTCGAGTCTGGATGGAGTTTAAAACTTGAGTGTGTACATAGATCATCACAAGACCTCTGTGGGAACATAGATCATCACAAGACCTCTGTGGGAACATAGATCATCACAAGACCTCTGTGGGAACATAGATAATCACAAGACCTCTGTGGGAACATAGATCATCACAAGACCTCCGTGGGTACATAGATCATCACAAGACCTCCGTGGGAACATAGATAATCACAAGACCTCTGTGGGAACATAGATAATCACAAGACCTCCGTGGGTACATAGATCATCACAAGACCTCCGTGGGAACATAGATCATCACAAGACCTCTGTGGGAACATAGATCATCACAAGACCTCCGTGGGAACATAGATCATCACAAGACCTCTGTGGGAACATAGATAATCACAAGACCTCTGTGGGAACATAGATCATCACAAGACCTCCGTGGGTACATAGATCATCACAAGACCTCCGTGGGAACATAGATAATCACAAGACCTCTGTGGGAACATAGATAATCACAAGACCTCTGTGGGAACATAGATAATCACAAGACCTCCGTGGGAACATAGATAATCACAAGACCTCCGTGGGAACATAGATAATCACAAGACCTCTGTGGGAACATAGATAATCACAAGACCTCTGTGGGAACATAGATAATCACAAGACCTCTGTGGGAACATAGATAATCACAAGACCTCCGTGGGTACATAGATCATCACAAGACCTCCGTGGGAACATAGATAATCACAAGACCTCTGTGGGAACATAGATAATCACAAGACCTCTGTGGGAACATAGATAATCACAAGACCTCTGTGGGAACATAGATAATCACAAGACCTCTGTGGGAACATAGATAATCACAAGACCTCCGTGGGAACATCGATCATCACAAGACCTCCGTGGGAACATAGATCACAAGACCTCCGTGGGTACATAGATCATCACAAGACCTCCGTGGGTACATAGATCATCACAAGACCTCCGTGGGAACATAGATAATCACAAGACCTCTGTGGGAACATAGATAATCACAAGACCTCTGTGGGAACATAGATAATCACAAGACCTCCGTGGGTACATAGATCATCACAAGACCTCCGTGGGAACATAGATAATCACAAGACCTCTGTGGGAACATAGATAATCACAAGACCTCTGTGGGAACATAGATAATCACAAGACCTCTGTGGGAACATAGATAATCACAAGACCTCTGTGGGAACATAGATAATCACAAGACCTCCGTGGGAACATCGATCATCACAAGACCTCCGTGGGAACATAGATCACAAGACCTCCGTGGGTACATAGATCATCACAAGACCTCCGTGGGTACATAGATCATCACAAGACCTCTGTGGGAACATAAATCATCACAAGACCTCCGTGGGAACATCGATCATCACAAGACCTCCGTGGGAACATAAATCATCACAAGACCTCCGTGGGAACATAGATCACAAGACCTCCGTGGGTACATAGATCATCACAAGACCTCCGTGGGTACATAGATCATCACAAGACCTCTGTGGGAACATAAATCATCACAAGACCTCCGTGGAACATCGATCATCACAAGACCTCCGTGGGAACATAAATCATCACAAGACCTCCGTGGGAACATAGATCACAAGACCTCCGTGGGTACATAGAACATCACAAGACCTCTGTGGGAACATAGATCATCACAAGACCTCCGTGGGAACATAAATCATCACAAGACCTCCGTGGGTACATAGATCATCACAAGACCTCCGTGGGTACATAGATCATCACAAGACCTCTGTGGGAACATAGATCATCACAAGACCTCTGTGGGAACATAGATCATCACAAGACCTCTGTGGGAACATAGATCATCACAATACCTCTGTGTAAACATAGAATAGCACAAGACCTCTGTAGAAACATAAATTATAACAATACCTTTGTAGAAACATATAACAAGACCTCCATGGAAAAATAGATTATCACAACTACTCTGTGGGTACCTAGATCATCACAAGACCTACTGTAAACATAGATTATCACGACCTCTGTGGAAACACAGATTGTCACAACTCCGTGGGTTCCTAGATTGTCACAAGACCTCTGTGGGTACAGATTCTAACAAGACCTCTGTGGAAACATAGATTCTATAGATTCTAACAAGACCTCTGTGGAAACAAATTATCACAAGACCTCTGTGGAAACATAGATTTTAACAAAACCTCTGTGTAAGCATAGACTATCACAAGACCTTTGTGTAAACATAGAATACCACAATACCTCTGTGTAAACACAGAATAGCACAAGACCTCTGTAGAAACATAAATTATCACAACTACTCCCTGAGTACCTATATTATCACAACTAATCCGTGAGTACCTAAATTATCACAACTAATCCGTGAGTACATAGATTACACAACTCCATGGATATATAGATTACCAAAAACGCCGTGGGTACATAGATTATCACAAGACTGTAGTGGGTACGAATATTATAACACATAATAGGTGGGTATGCATATATCATTAGATACAAATGGATTTGTAGAGCAGAGCTTAGTCAGCGTTTGTATGTAAATTGTCTTAAGACCTTGGCCGGGGTTCATAGAATATCTAAATATTGAGTGTTTAAGTCATCAGATCTGAGTTATATAGATTATCATAGGACCTAATTGGATTAGTTAAGTAGAATAACGACTGCTTGGGTACATAGATTACCGTAAGACCTAATAAGAGAGTTCATAGATTAGCATAATACCTGCTTGGGTACATAGATAAATGGAAGATCCGCGTGGGTACGTAAACTGCTTGGGTACATAGATAAATGGAAGATCTGAGTGGGTATGTAACCTGCTTGGTTACATAGATAAATGAAAGATCCGCGTGGTATGTAACTGCTTGGGTACATAGATAAATGGAAGATCCGCGTGGGTATGTAAACTGCTTGGGTACATAGATAAATGGAAGATCCGAGTGGGTATGTAACCTGCTTGGTTACGTAGATTAACACAAGACCTGAATTTGTATTTATCTCAAGAGTATTTAGATTGACACAATCTTAGTCTGAGTACGTAATCATAATATCTAGTGGGTATGTAAATTTGTCATTAGACATAAATTGATTAGTATAGTAGTTGAACAGCATGGTACATTGAATTTAATTATATCTGCTTGGTACATATAAGATCTGTGTGGGTACGTAGATTATCACAGAGTTAATAGCTACATAGATTATAATAAGATCTGAGTTGGTACGTAGATTATCCTAATAGTTAGTGAATATGTAGATTATATTATTATATGAATGGTTACGTAGATTATCAAAATACCTCTGTGGGAAAATAAGAGTGTGTACATAAATTATCATAATACTTCAGTGGGTATGTAGATAATAATAGTTACTGAATGGGTACATAAACTATCAAAATACTTTTGTGAGAACATAAACTATCAAACTAAATATGTGGGGAAAGTATTATATTATACTTGAGTGGGTATATAGATTTATTATAAGATCTGTTGGGGTACATTTATTATAATAAAATCTGATAGAGTTGGTACATAAATTATTATGGTAAGACCTGAATGGGTTCATAGAGTATTGATTGAAAGATATAAGTCGGTACAAATATTTTAAGATTTGAGTGGGTGTATATATACTATGATATTAATTGGGTGAGTACTATTATATTATTTAATAGGGTACGTCGATTGTAGACTAGTACAAGTGACAAAAGGATTCATAGATTATCATAAAGCCTGAGTGAATACATGGAATTTCATTAGAGATGCACAGGAACCTAGAATATTATACTGAGTAATCGCATAGATTAACGTAAAATTTGATAGAGAACATGGATGCATATAAGACCTGCAGAGGAATTTTGATTATTTTATTAGCCGGGTGGGTACTTATTAAATTATATCATTAAGACCTTGAATGGATTCATAGAATAGCAATAAAGATTTGTGTCATGGGACTTCTTTGGGTACGTAAATTATATTAATTTTACTTTTTAATTTTGGGCACGTAGATTATTTTAAAACTTTAGACAGCATGTAGATTGTCTAAAGATGTGATTGTGAGCATTGGGGATAAGAGGACCTGATAGATTTGTAGAATATCACTAAATTTTAAGTATATATGCAGAGAATAAGACATGAATAGATTTTTTATTTATTATAGAACACAATGGGTACACATCTTATCTTAAGACAAGTGGATTCGAAGATTATCACAATTACTGAGTGGGTAATTAGATTATCATTGGATTTGAATGAATTTGTAGACAGTACTTGATTAGCATTGGTACATAGATTATCATAAGATATGGGTGGGGTTTATAGATTATCTTAATTATTGAGTTATGTTTAAGTAGATTATCATAGGACCTAGGTAGATTCGTTGAGTAGAATAAAGAGATATTGGGAATGTAGATTATCTTAAGACTTAAATAAGTGGTTTCGTCAGGTATTATAATACCTAGTTGGTCACTTAGTTAAACATAAAACATGATTGTGTAGGTTGAGTATAATAAGATCTGATTGGGCTTGTATATTGTCATAACACTTGATTGAGTGGGTACTTAATTATAAGACCTAAGTTGGTTTGTAGATCATCATAATACTTGAGTGGGTACATAGATAAAAATAAGTTCTAGAGATGGGCGATAAATCACTGACTGATTTTTTCATCAATACCACTTGATCACCGATACTCCCAGTGACTCGATCGGTTATTGAGATATCAGTGATAGGAGATACTCCATACTCGCATCGTATGGCAACAGTTACGAGCTAGTATTGCTTCCTCAAGACACTCGTTTCACAACCCTTATTCTTTTATTTTCTACCAGATAAATGAGAATCGACCTTATTGACTGGCATGTTTTACGTGCTATTTCTATTTAAAACACTTGATTTCGTAGAGCTCATTTTTCAAAAACAGTATTAGATTGTTATGTAAAAATGACTAATGGTTTAAATGTTACATTCAAATGCGTTTTCAATGCCAAATATTTGTTGTTAATAACAAAATCGAAAAGCTTGCTTACTAAGCAAATCACATTTCGGATTCTTTTTAAAAATAAGCTAAGAAAAAAATATTTTTTTCTGTGCTCCTATCCCTAAAATCGCTAATAATAAATTAATATAACAAAATAGAGATAAACCTTAATATTTACTATGTGTTTATGATTATAATCATCATATAGTCCAATCTAAAGTTTATTTGCTTCTAATATTTGTATAGTTCATCTACTATTAGATGTATGGTATTTAAAATAAAATAACACTACAATAATATAATATATGACCTGCATTCCATACAATATTTCCTAAACCAATCGCCATTATTATGTTATGTTCATTTTTAATGTAACAAATTTTGACTATAGTAAAACAAATCACTAAATAAATTACACAATTACAAGAGTTTCTCATTGTACGTCAAATATGTTTTAATATTTGTATTCAAGTTTAACAAATAAGTTTTAATATTGGTATTAAAGTTTAACATAATGTTTGTTGGACAACTAATTTTGCCCAAATTAAATAACAATTCACTATAAAATATTAATAACATATGTTTTGCTTTCTTTTCTTATCAACTGTATGAAACATCTTAAAACACATACTTTTGTATTGACTGTACATTAGTCAGGCAACATGAAACCCAGATGAAACCTTGAAAGATTAGGTAGCTGTATGTTGATTGTCAATATCAGTGGGGACAAGAAGAGTTTATGTTAGGCCTTTAAGTATCGAATTTCATTGCAAGCCACCAAACACCTGAGTAATTAGTTTTCCTTCCAACCGATACTCATGGGACTATTCGAGTAAATACTAAATACCCAATACTCAAGACTCTTAAATACTCCATACTCGAATGGATTCAGACAGCAGCTAAATACTAAACTTGACAGTGGTTGGAAAGTGAAAAAATGTACATCGAAACACTGAATAATCACTGGTCAAAATCAGCGATATTTAAAAGATATTTTAAAATCATATTTAAAAGATATTTTAAAATCACGTCACTGTATTTACTGATATCGTAAAATCGCGGTTTCGCCCATCTCTAATAAGTTCTTACTGGGTATATATATATATATATATATATATATATATATATAATCACAATTTTTCCTGAATGGGAACGTTATGTCAAGACCTAAATTTGTACGTAGATATTAACTTTGAGTGGGTACATCGATTATAATAATATCTTAGTCGATTATAATAATATCTTAGTCGGTACATCGATTATTGGAATAGTTGAAACGTAAATTATTATTATATTCGATTGGGTACGTCAATTATCAAAATACCTCCACGGGAACGTTTATTAATGGTACATTGATTATTGGAATAGTTGAAACGTAAATTATTATAATATTCGATTGGGTATGTCAATTATCAAAATACCTCCACAGGAACGTTTATTAATATGATAATTGAGTGGGTATGTCGATTATCAGAATCCCTTTGTGGGAAAAACTATAATAAAACAAACAGCTTGATAAAAATACAACTACATATAGTTATTATGCGCGGCAGGTAATTTATATTTTTACGTGTTTATTGCATCCCAGGAAAGTTAAGATTCGGTTCGCGGTTCAGCTCTCTAGTCTGGACAGAGTTTAAAACTTGAGTGTGTACATAGATTATCACAACTACTTCGTGAGTACCTAAATTATCACAACTACTTCGTGAGTACCTACATTATCACAACTACTTCGTGAGTACCTACATTATCACAACTACTTCATGAGTACCTACATTATCACAACTACTTCGTGGATACCTAGATTATCACAACTGTCGTGGGTACCCTACATTATCACAACTACTTCGTGAGTACCTAGATTATCACAACTACTTCGTGAGTACCTAGATTATCACAACTACTTCGTGGGTACCTAGATTATCACAACTACTTCGTGGGTACCTAGATTATCACAACTACTTCATGGGTACCTAGATTATCACAACTACTTCGTGGGTACCTAGATTATCACAACTCCCTGGGTTCCTAAATTATCACAACTTCGTCGGTACATATATTATCACAATAACTCCATGGGTACCTAAATTATCACAACCGTGGGTATCTAGATTATCACAAGACTGGATTGGGTACGAGTATTATAACACATAATAGGTGGGTATGTATATTATCATTAGATATAAATGGATTCGTAGAGCAGATCTATGTAAATTACCTCAAGACCTTGGTGGGGTGCAAATAATATCTAAATAATTGAGTGGTTATGCCATCAGATCTGAGTTATGTAGATTATCATAGGACCTAATTGGATTTGAGTAGAATAATGACTTCTTGGGTGTCCGTAAGACCTAATAAGTGGGTTTATAGATTAGCATAATACCTGCTTGGATACATAGATTAATGGAATATCTTAATGGGTATGTGGCCTGCTTGGGTACATAGATTAATTCAAGATTTGAGTGGGTTATCATAAGAGTTGAGTGAAAATATCTGCGTGGAAACATATATTAAAGTACTACCTTAGCATATAAGTGGATTACCATAAGGCCTATGTGTATTCATGGAGAATCATACAATTTGCATATATACATAAAATTATAAGACATGAATGTTTACATAGATTATTATAAGAGCCGAGTGGGTATGTAGACTATGCTAATTCAATGGATTCGTAAAGTATAAGTTCTGTGTGAGTACGTGAATTATATCATAAAATCAGTCTGAGTGGGTACATAAATTATAAGACTTTAATGGGGACATTGAATATTAAAAGATTGGTTGCATTTATCATAATACTTTAGTGGGTATAAATATAAAACATTATTTGAGTACCTAGATTATGATAAAATTTGAATGAGCATGTGATTAGCTTAATAATAAATTTGAATGGGCAAGTATATTATCATATAACTGGAATGGGTGTGTAGATTATCATGAGTGATATGGGTAATAAAATACCTAAACATTAATTGGTATTTATAGTATAGTAAAATTTGATGGGTGTGTAAATTATCATGGGTAGTATACTGCCTAAGTATTTATAGTTGAATGAAAACTACATTTATATTTTGAATGTCATTATACCTATGAAGGTACATCAGATTTAATAAAACGAAGTGGGTAAATATTTTATAGTTAATTCAACCTACTTTTAATATTTTAAACAATCTTTAGCAAAGTTAACCAGAATGACAGTCTGCATTAATTTAAAACTATATTAAAAATGGGTTGTAATTGTTTATGTTAGGCAAGATACATTTACTTGGACTATTAATTTACTTCTTTTTTGTGTGTAACATTCATTAATGATTGGGTTATTTATTATTGGCTTAGATTATGTTTCTGTTTAGTACTATCAAATAACCTATTTATTATATCCTAAATTCCCATGTAATTATTTCAGACACTCATCACATTATATCATTTAACTAAGATTATATATTTGGAATGTTTAAATATACTAATGAAATTTAAATTTTATGACCAAGGGGATTTTCATCAATTTACTATTATCCTTGCCATTAATTTAATAAGTTTAATAATTGATCTAATAAATTACAATTTTGTACTGTATTCGAATGATTTAGGTGGACTAAAAACATTTCTTAAATTTTATTATGATGATTTATCTATAAACTCATTCTAATTATAGATGCATTTTGCTATCATAAACATAACTTATTCTGTAAACTTAACTAAATGTAAACTTTGTAGAATGATAATATGATTTATCTATGGAATCAATCAATTATACTATACCGGTTTATTTATCTTTTTGAAAATCTTTATTCAAGTACTATCTATATGATATCTTTAGTAATAAGCTTGTTATCGTTAACTTTAAACTTTCTCCAAATCTTAATGTAAAATTAATTGTATCATAAACAATTAATAATATTATAACATTTTTATTTTTGTATTCAATTAATATGGTAGCTTTTAATTCTACCTAGCACCCTCAAAAAAAAACAGTTGGTACCATTTATTAATATTATATAATTACTTTGTATACTTTATAAATGTGTTATATATTTATTACACCTTAGTATTGTATTTTGAGTGGTTTGGGTAGTTTATTCTTTTTCCATATTTAAACTAATTATGTACTAAATGGCTACTTAATTTTTGGAGATATAATAAAACATAGCGAATATTGTCTGTATAATAAACCAACAACATTCAATACATGTTTTATTTATTTTAGGAGTCAAGTAGCTTAATGTACTTTTAGTGATTTGTTTACTATGCGTATATGTTTATTAAAAAGAACAAACAGGTATGTCTTTTTTTTTTATCTAAACGATAGTTGAAAAATCATACTTTTTAGGTTTTGGATTGTCAAAACTTGTAAAAGATCACTGTTGTATTATAAATGATAAGTTTTCTAATTACATGTTATATTTTACATTAAAAATAATAAACTTGTTTTCTCACACTATTAAATTACTTTATATAATTTCTTTTTATCCAATACTAAACAATATTTTAAAGATAATATAAAATACTAAGTCTTGTTTTGGAATGTTATCTATGATGTGTAATATAGTGCATACATTAGTAAATTTTAATACAAAAAGAGAAAATACTAGCACTTTTTCTTAAATTATTTTATGGTTACTTTAATGTATTTCAAATTATTTAAAAAGACAAAATATTTTTATCCACTGGGTTGGTGAACCATCGTAAAGAACTTGTTTGCCTCACATTAATCACATGGTTTACATTAATCTGTCAGCATTTTGTGAAGGGGAAGTGCTATCAACACATTTTTTTAAGTGGGATGACACAATAAAAAAAGCAATATTTGGTAGATATTTTGTGAGGGAGAAGTGCTATCAACACAATTTTTTTAAGTGGATGACAATAAAAAAAAAGCAATATTCAGTATACATTTTGTGAGGGGGAAGTGCTATCAACACAATTTTTTAAGTGGGATGACACAATAAAAAAAGCAGTATTGGTAGATATTTTGTGAGGGGGAAGTGCTGTCAACACAACATTTTTTAAGTGGGATAACACAAATAAAAAAGCAATATTCTTAAATTTTGTAGGTTGTAAGTATTAATATTTAAACAAATTTTTTAAGTGGGTGACAATAAAAACAAAACATGGTTATTGGTCAGCATTTTGTGAGGGGAAGTGCTGATCAACACACATTTTTTTTAAGTGGATGACAATAAATAAAAAAGCAATATTGGTAACATTTTGTGAGGGGGAAGTGCTATCAACACAATTTTTTAAGTGGGATGACACAAATAAAAAAGCAATATTCGGTAGACATTTTGTGAGGGGGAGTGCTATCAAACAAATTTTTAAGTGGGATAACACAATAATAAAAAAGCAGTATTGGTAGATATTTTGTGAGGGGAAGTGCTATCAAACATAATTTTTTAAGTGGATGACAATAAAAAAAAAGCAATATTGGAGTACATTTTGTGAGGGGGAGTGCTATCAAACAATTTTTTAAGTGGGATGACACATAAATAAAAAAAGCAATATTGGTAGACATTTTTGTGAAGGGGAAGTGCTATCAATACATAATTATTAAGTGGGATGACACAATAAGATTTGTGCCTAACTAAAAAAATATATAAATAATATCAGCTTAAACTTTTACTTTAGTTAGCAACTATCATTTATTAGTATGTATACTGCGAATAAAATTTATTTTGTTGATTATTTGAAGTCATTAGTGTTTTTCATTGTATTGATGAATTTAGTATTTTTACAAGTTTAGCATATTTTTATTAGTCCTCAAAATCTATAAACTCTCTGGAACATATTGATGTAATATATTTTAGGGTGAAATCATGTTAGTAGTATAATACCATAAGATGCATACTGAGTTACCATTATGTACCATAACCTTCAGGAGGCAAGAAATTGTCCATCTAACTTTAATAAGATCATGTACTTGAGTCCATCATAAAAAACCTCCCGTTGTCTTTAACTCAGGGGACGTAAGTACGCAAAACTTCTAGCACGTTATTAAATTGGACCTTGGGTCTACGGGAGGTTAAACAGGGAAGTGATCACTCTAATAATTAAAATTACTTAAGGGGTGGTATAGTCCTCGAATATGAGATTAAGCGCACAGATGTTCCAAAACTTGAATTACTGTAAATAGACATGACATTTGAATTTTACAATAAGACTAGCAAAGTTGTACCATAAGAATCTGGATTGTGATAGTAGTTGGGTACCATAAGACCTGCGAGGGCACGTAGAGTACCATAAGACCTGCGAGGGCACGTAGAGGACCATAAGACCTGCGAGGCACATAGAGTACCATAAGACCTGCGAGGGCAGTAGAGTACCATAAGACCTGCGAGGGCACGTAGAGTACAATAAGACCTGCGAGGGCACGTAGTGTACCATAAGACCTGCGAGGGCAGTAGAGTACCATAAGACCTGCAAGGGCACGTAGAGTACCATAAGACCTGCGAGGGCATGGGAGAGTACCATAAGACCTGCGAGGGCAGTAGTGTACCATAAGACCTGCGAGGGCAGTAGTGTACCATAAGACCTGCGAGGGCAGTAGTGTACCATATGACCTGCAAGGGCACATAGAGTACCATAAGACCTGCGAGGGCACGTAGAGTACCATAAGTCCTGTATGGTTGGGTAGGTAGAATATCTTATGTTCTGTGGATTTAATATAGTAGCACAACACCTGCATTGATATTATGATCAACAAGACCTGCATTGATGCACATTATTAAAGTCCTATTGGGTTAGAAAAGTGTATTATAATTATAAGAACTTAAGAGGGCAGTATAATATCTCTGTAGGTACAAATGGCATAGTTAAGTCTTCATTATTTTTTTACAAAGTATCTATGTTGTTAATTTAAATGTATATTTATTTCATACTAATAATACACCTTATTCAAGCGGCAAACATTTTTGGGCCACATTGGTGTACTTCATTTTGGAACAGACTTGGTATACATTTATAAAGTTCCTGGTAAACCATGTAATACAAAATATGTATAAGTATTCTTAACTGAAATAAATTTGTAAAAAACTTCATAAAAAATTACTATTTTTGGTCTTTGTTAGCTAATTTTTTTTTCTTTTAAAATGATTTGCTTATAACCTTATACAGAAAATATAAGTTATTTCATCCTATTGTTAGTTCTACAGTGTGTAACATTATTACATACTTATCACTTCATGGGATCATCTACCCGAGATTATATAATTGGAATGTTCACATATAATAATGAATTTTTATGTGACTAAATGATGAACCACACAGAGTCATTGACTTTGAAAAAGAAGTGTTGTGCAGTTATTTAAGAACATTAACACCTTAAAAATGTTATGTCTTATACAAATTTATAATACATTCTAGGGAGGTATGTAAAAGCATTAGCTTGTCAAATTGTGCATAGTATTGCACAGGAAGATGTTTAAAAAGGGAGTCTAATTCCATCTTTAAGAAATTTCAAGCAATGCAGAACCACACAGAGTCATTGACTTTGAAAAAGAAGTGTTTTGCAGTTATTTAAGAACATTAACACCTTAAAAATGTTATGTCTTATACAAATTTATAATACATTCTAGGGAGGTATGTAAAAGCATTAGCTTGTCAAATTGTGCATAGTATTGCACAGGAAGATGTTTAAAAAGGGAGTCTAATTCCATCATTTAAGAAATTTCAAGCAATGCAGCTTAAAATTGGTTGATTAAATTTTCTCAACACTAGTCTACTTGATTTAATGTCTTACTATTGTTTTGTTATTTTAATCTTATATTATGTTTAAAGAGTTAAAATATTGTATTACATATTTAAAATTATTTAGAATAGTAAACATTCTGCTTCTATTATAAATCAATGGTTTTAAAGTCAAAATAGTTAACAAAGATATAAGATGGTTTCTGCTCTAGTCCAGACATTCAAAATCCACTTTTTCGGTTTCAGGGAATCATGAAAAAAGTCTATATGTATATAGTATAGTAATATAGAATCAGGAACTTGGCATGTAATAAGATCATATAATTATTCGGTTTAGTGTTATCAGGGGTTTTGTTTTCTATCAACCTTTAGGGTTAATTATAAAAAAAAATTTTTAACACACATTGAAATTTATATGGGTTGGGTGCGTATAACCTGTTGGAACCAATGAATTAGGTTCACTGTAGCTGAATGTTACCTAAAACCAGAGATGACTATTTGGTAGCCACACTAATGCTGTGTTATTACTTTCTCGGTATCTTACAGGTAGAGGAAGTATTGTGATCGGAAGATTTTGATGAATCTTGGTTTCATGACCCCCCTGCCCTCCAAATAAATAAAAAATAGTTTTTGACTTTTCGTCCATCTGTCTGTACCTCCAACTAGAGCCTAAACTATTTTACTTATCAGGGTAAAACTTGGTTAGGGTTTTCATTGGGTTGCCCAGAGTTTTTTTTAAAATTGATATCCAACCCTTAAAATAAGGGTGGTTTACTGAAGGGCAAAAAAGTCAATTTTTCTATAAATTGGTTTAAGCGATTTTGATTAAATTTCATTTCTAAACATTTCTAAATATTCCAAACAAAATGGCTTCTCCCAATATTTTGGAAAAATAACTTAAGGGCATTAGTCTGATGCGTAAATTATCTTTTTTTTAATCTCTTAAAGAATTTTTGATATGAAATTGCTTATTCTTACAAATATGTAGGTCTCAATAATACAAATATTTTATAAGCATATTTTTATAAAACCAATAACTTTCAAGCTATACGTAAATACATATTTTTAATTTTTAACTTTCCGAAAGCAAAGAGTAAAAATATTGTCACCGCAAAAGATAATCTAACCTGAAATATCAATAATGTCTAAAGACCCCCCCCCCCCCCCCACACTCTAAAAAGTGGTCTTTGCAATAGTTAAAGGGCGAAAAGAGAAAATTGATTTTCTCAAAATCAACGATTTAGATTAAAATCCTATCTAGGTGTTTATTAAGATTATAAATAAACTGGCTATTTTCATTTCACCATGAATATGAATTTTAGGGTACTTTACAAAGGCAGAAACTTCCATATCTCGACAACTATTTGAGAAACTAAATAACCTACTAATGCAAAATGTTAGTACTATTAAAAATAAACTTTTATATGAAATATATTTTTATAAATCCAACAGTTTCAGAGATAATTGGCAAAATACAATTTTATGAGCTTTAGTTGTAAAGAGATATTAAAGTTTTTAACACAATAATTCTCCAATGCCATAGAGTAATATAAAGTCAGTCTCTAAAGGTTTGTTTTTCCATAAACCTCATAGAAATGTTTGTACAATGATTTATATCAATTTTAGACTCAGTAATCAATATTTAAATTTTTATTGGTCAAAATTTATAAATGAGGAATTTAATAGCAATGCGATGAAAGAATTGCAACAGCTAATAAAATGTGAATTTTTTTTATAGCAGAGTTGAGATTTTAATACCAAGTGTTGTTTATAACTCAAAAGAAAAAAGTTTTACTAAGTATATTGCAATTTATGCTTGGGTTTGCTAGTGTATATTATTTCTTTTCACATATATTAGAGTTTTAAGTAAATATCTCAATTTTCAAACAATAAGAGCGAAAAGCAGAGTTCTGTACCATTTATTTTCTCCTGGAGCTAGCTATTTTAAAATTGCTCACACCCGGGCTGTACAAAGTGGAACCATGTGTTTTAAGCGCTTGATACTCAAAACTTATATGACAATTGCTCATTCAGATAAACTGGTGATTGCAACGCAAATTAAATTTGGCATTTTAACATTTTAAAACAATTTTGTACCAGTTTGTGCTTTAGAGGATAAATTTAACCAGATAATTTTTTTTTCTTCATAATTTATCATTTGTGAGCCTTAGAACAGAAAGTAATTTTCATAGATAAGGCCTAACACCTTAATTTTTATAATGATTTAAAAAATCACTTGTTTGACAAATTAAGAATGAGCAGACATCCGCAAGACAATTTCTGACAAAGAGCCCCCCCCCCCCCCTTAAACTGTTGCACAATGTGAAAACCTATTTTGCTCAAAATAGGATATGTAAAATGAGTATAAAAATGTTGCCATGGTGAAAGCACAGAGGTAAAAATAAACAGAATTTGCATGGAAAAGTGCTTAACAAAACTTCAGTCCAAATACTGTTCAAGATTGGGCACCCCCTAGGAGTGAAAGCACAAACAGACACATTAATCATTAATTCTAGGTCAGTTTCAGATAATTTTGACTAAATAATTTAATTTAATATATTTATTAAAAGTAATGTATATGTATGTACACATCCAACTATAGAATTTTAGAACTTCCCAGTGAGTGATAAAGCTGAAAATGTGTGAGATTATAAAGGAGCCACTCAAGGAGCGCAAAACTACTATAGCCATTTTTTTTTACTAATATGAATAAAAAAATTATGTCTCCACACCCCCTTCCAGAAAGAGTTGTCTAATATGAATAAGAAAAAGTTGTTAGCAACATATATTTGACATTGAATGCAAAACTAAAACCTGTTGTGGAATAGACTACATATAAAACCCTAACGGAATGATTTCCCATTTGCAAGAAAAAATGTATGTTGAGGGAGGGGATGATTTCAGGTAATGTTTACCAATACTCCACATGCTCATCCAAACTGATATTAAAATATTCTCAGTTGTGCAAGAAGTTTACTAAAGTTATCAAGCTAACTATTGATGATTAAATTAGCCAATAATAGAAGTAACTAAGTGTAGGAAAATTGAGAAAAAAAAAAAGGTGGCTAACATACCTTTAAATTTCTCAACTTTCGTCTGACCACAATGTGTCCACTAGTTACAATTTTGACACCCACAGGAATACCATCATACAAGTTAAACTCAAAAATGGGCAGCATAATATTGAAGTATGTTCGGTAAATGACTTGACAAATCTGTCCAGGTCCTCTCAATTAGTATTAGGCCTAACTTTGGACATATTTGATAATTGTTCAATAGTTTTCAGCCAAGGCGATTTGCGGCCTTTTTTTATAATTCATTTAAGAGATAGAATTTAGTTCTCACTTTAACCACTTCTTTGACAAACACTACTTCTTCCAGACAAAGCTTAACATTGCATGTACTTATCAATTTGAAGGTTAGGTTCTGTGAGGTTGATTAATATTGTTAAACCTGTTGTAGATAGGTCTAAACACAAGTCATAAAAACGGGTTGATCAAATATGCTACAGAATAAATATGTACCTAATTAACAAGTTTATAATAAAATATCAACTTAAATAATATTATCCAGTTATATATAACCTGAACAGGTATGAAAATAAATGCAGTGCTAGGAAAAATAAATTATGCTCAAATATGTCCGTAAACAAATTTTTCAAAGGTTTAATGATGCATACATAATGTGTAGCAGACTAACCAATCTTGAGTTATCAAAAGTCTTTCTCAAGTGTTCTTAAGGCTGTTTCATAAGGCCTATTTATACATCCCACAAGTTCTGGATAGATAGTTTTTAATTTGTTTTAGTAAGTCTATTTAAAAAATGTGTAAAGGGTTAGTATGTTCTAAACTGTTGCAATCTGTTTAAGGCAACAAGTAGAATAAAAGGATGAGTAAACAATAACGTGATGGGGCTGAAGGGGACATTACTTATGCCAATATTAGCGAAGAAACACATCGTTAACTAATTTTGTTGATAGAAAAACATTACACACTTGCCCAAATTTATAACATATATTTACAGTTTTCACACTAAAATAAATTTTACAAATATAAGGTTTAGGGTAAAACACTTGGTAAAATGGGGAAAAAAATTAGCGTATAAACAAATCAGGGCTTGGGTACAAACTTAATAATGTAGAAAATTGAAAATCATTTTTGATGGGTACAAGGTCGTGTAAGAATAGAATGTATTGTATTTTTGTTAATTATAACACTGGGTAATTGGTCGCTTCATCCTCAGTATACTGAGGGGGAAAAAAGACAATTAACGCAACAAAACTTGGGCAAAGCCAGACATGACATGCGAGACACTGTGATGTCAACTATTGTATAGCTTAGCTTAACCATGTGATTTGACACACTAGTGTTGGTTGTATGTATTCTTAAATTACCTTTCATTTACCGTTGTTCTCAAACTTAACTTAATTTAGTATTATCACAAGTTTCAAGCTTGCCAGCATGTTTATAAAATATTTTTAGCCATGGAATGAGTCAAAAATGGATCTGTAGGAACAATCTCACTCCCCCTCAGTATTTATCAAATAACACAACAGCAAATCAATTTAAGTACAAACATTTTCAAACATACCTTCAATATTTCTTCAATGTAAGTGGTTCAGCAAATACGAGATATTTGTTTCAATCTTTCCTCTAGGAGATTTCAGTCGTTGACACACACCAGTAGTTATACCCACATTTTTAACTATCCTAATCTTAGAATATCCAACTCTTGTTTAGTTAGGTTCAATCAATATCCTACCCCTTCCAGTTAAACTAATATATTCTCAAAATAAGGTTTCAGCAAGATGGGCAGGCACACTAACCCTACTCCCTAAAGTAACTTCCATTACACAAGAGCGGATAATAAATTTATATTTTATGAACCAACCTGTTTTGCATGAACATTTTCAACTAGAATAAATGCTTTGCTAGTTTAAGCCATACTGAAAATAATACAACCCATAAATACTTTCTCATTTTGAATTGTAATACAAGAAAATTTGTTAAATCTCAGATGTTTTTTTACAAATGTAAAGTACCTAGTATATACTTAGTTTTTTTAACTTGCTACACAGTAATTTCATGGCCAGGCATTTTTCTCCTTAAACTAACGTTTCTGGTCAAATACCAAAATGCTCATGGCAAATATTTAATAAGAACTTTGAGAATACTGTATTTAGGATAATAAAACTAATATTGTACCTGAAGTAATAGTCATTTTGTCCAATGGCATAAAAATTCAAGAATGAAGCGGAGACCAGCATTTTTTTGTGTGAATTTAATCAAAATTTAATGTTTTCTAGCACTTCAGAGAAATTTTTATTATCATAAATTTTCTTTTTTAAATAAAAAGATCCTAACAGGCTGTAACCTAACCTTTCATACAGGTATGTATGAATAAGTAACACAATTTGATAGAAATTAAGATCAAGACAGACAAAATAGCCTATTGTAATGTTCCTCGCGAATCAGGCAATTTTTCTGGAATTAATGACAAAATTTTTTTCACAATATGAAATTTGTTTAATTGTGTGTATCAAGTGCTTGAGAATATTAAATTCATAATAATTTTCCACATAAATATAGAATCCCACCCTCACTGCACACTATTCCCAAAGATTAAAAAAGTACTTTTCTTCCCTAACAATGATGCAAGCATAAAAGTAAATGTTTTTAAGTGAACCCAACAGTTAACTAAATATTAGTTTAACTTTCATAGTCGGAAACAAACCAAAAGTCATGGGTACTCGTACATTTTATTCATTGTGATCTTTCTTAACTTATAAGCATCACTGAAACCAAATGGAATTTCTTTTTAAGAAAATAAATGACTGGAGATTTACGATAAATATTTTTTAAGTTAAGTTTATAATGCACATTATTATTGAAAGACATCAAGTAGATTTATAATTTGTCCTACATCTGCATATTTTATATTAACATGAAAGTGGGCCATGTCAAATTAACACAATCTCCCAAAACTATTTCAAATGAGCCAACCCCTAAATATTATGGAATGGCATTCAATTTAAATTACATTCATTAAAAAAAGTTAAGTTTAAAAAGTAAATTTCCAGTCCTATTCTTGAATGACAACCAATCACTTCAAGACTATCAAATTTTCCACTTGATTTAATCTATCCTTCCTTAAGCAATTATATAAGTATTACCTAACTCAAGACATTTTAAAGAATGTTACTTTGGTATTCAGATTTATAGATAAAAATATATAGTTGAGATTATCCCCAAGATGACAAATATATTTGCCATGTTAATGTGTAGAATGAATTACCTGAATATATATAAAAATACATATGAATGACAAGGTTTACATAACAAAAACCACGAAAACAAAATAATTTTATGAGGTTTATTTATTCGGTCTGTTTAATATTATCACAACAGCCTCACCAGTTTTTTTATACAAGTTAACTCTCATTGTGAAATTCATACATAATATTGAAAACAGAAAACCAGTTTACCTATCCAACAAATAAACTCGAGTCTTAATTTTACAGATTTGAGAACCCCAAATGAATGCCTCAAAGTATCTAACCGATTTGTTCAAACTAAAGGCAACCAAATAGCCAGTTTTATAAGTGAAATGGGTTGGATAAAAAGCTTGTAAATAAAGTCAGCCTTACCAAGTGCCTATTAGAAGTAACAAAAACATTTTGTTCACAGTACTTTTGAGGTTTTAAGTTAATGTTCTATGGGATTACACATTGTGTATGTGCACGGCATTCAAATGGACAGGTTCGCATTGTCTTGTTAAATTACTTATCGAGATAATTTAAAATTATTGCATATCATGGACGTTATCTACACTTCAACTTAAATCTAAACTTATATCTACAATTTAAGTCTTATCACATACAACGCAATATTTAATTTAATTCTAGATTATTTACAAAATATCCTAAGCCAACAAGTCTTTCATATAATCATTTAATTGATGTCTTCCTTATTTTATATCACAAAACTGCCACTAAGATAAATGTCACCACCAAAAACACACCAAATCTGCCGAAGAACGAATGACAGCCCTACAGGGAGTGGAGCTTTCGATCAGTTCGGATACTGCTGCGCAATTTACAACAGCCCTACGTGAAGCTTACGAATAACATCCGAGTGAATTTGATACGTTTCTTCTAGTAAGGGAACTCATGATGAATCTGTTGACATGTTTATTATAAAGGAAAATTGCATTAGTACAGTGAACTCAACTTATGAAAAGTGTTATAAAATAACTTAAGGGAAAATTTAATTTACTTTGAGCCTCTTAAGGGAAAAGTTTAGCTTGTATTTAAACCATCCAAATATTTACCTCGCGCAAAATATTATCTTGCAAGAAGGTTTAGTGCCAAATATTTTTACTAGAGAATTCCTAAACAATTATAAGCCTACTTTTATTCTACATGTAGGTTAAGCTTTTTAGATTATCTTTGAAAGTAGATTTTTAGAGGCAAACAAATTGTATATTATCTCAATTATTTTGAATCATTGATGTATCAAATTATTTATCGTAGCTAAGCTTTCTTACTACTAGATACTACCAACTTAATGCCACCATAATTTCAGCAATCGTCCAGATGTTCGTCTCCAGCGGGCACGCAGTTCGCTAGGCCTACTGCGAGATTCTTTAAAATAGCAGAAAAACCAACATATTCAACAGCACACACCAGAACTTCACAAAAGGTTAAAATAAGACACCCTCTAGGATGTGAAAGGACCCTTGCTCTGGACAGTGCCTTGTATCGAAGGCTTTTAACTCACAAATTAGTAATTTTAGTCAAATAAGTTTTTCATTTGTAAATATCTGCATTACTGCTTGTGTTAAGACATGAACAGCCCTCGTTTTGGCAGGTTTACCTCTTACTCTAGAAATAAGGCACTAAAAATTGTGAAAGTGCCAAGTGACACAAGAGCATGCAAATCATATCAGGCCTAGGTCTAGTTAGGCCAGTGAATACATAAAGAGTAGATGTAACTTTGGTGTAGCTGTCACTGGTCACAAATGGTCTTAACTCTATAATTAAGGGCTATTGAAGAATGTCACGCAAGGGAATTTTATATTGGTTTGGCCTACTTTAACTCGCATTGTTTTTATTAATAGTTGAAATTAAAGTACCAAAATAATTTGTCTGAAATTAAAGCTGGACCTTTGAATAGCTAGATATTAGCTTGTTTTTTTCCGTCGATATAAAACAGTGATCAGTTTTTATTACGTTTAGCAAGGTTTTACAAGATTATAGGTTAATTTAAACTATGTACTTATATTTTAAGCATTAGGTAATTCTACTTAATATCGATTCTGTTGACATGTTCAAGCAATTGCATAGTCTTAAATGATTATACAAGCATAAATGTAGTCAAATAATGAACCTTAATTATATAACACTTATTTAACTCTACGATAAACGACTTAGAAAACTGCTAATTTTGTGAATATTTATTTAACCTGTATATTATTAGTGTGAAAATATTTTAGAATAAATATAAATGCTATCGTGTTTCAGAAAATAGGCTATAACCTTTAAACAAACCCAGTTGAGATAGCATTAACAATCGCGAAATATCTCCGTCTATAGTAAGGATATCGAAAATAGGTATTTTAAGGTGCTAAATAAGCAAGATGTATTACCCAACTTATAACATATCGTACCTGAATACCTTTGAAATGTGCAACGCCTTAGATGCAACTTCACATGTTGAAAAGTTTGATATTTCCTCTTGTTTACTTCTTATCCTCGTCACCAAAGAATATAGTTGAATAAACTAACATTTTAATCCTAAAACTAATGCAATTACTTTTTAGATATAAAAAATTAATCAACACCATGATTCTAATTTTCTTCACAACTTGTTTAGTCTTTCTTCCAGCACCAACAGAGGCCCTACGTCACGCGGAGAGCTCTTATATAGGCGAGCTTTGTCCTCGTCATGGAAAGTTCTAGAAGTGGAATTTTCCATCAAGCAGAAGCGCTGCGCAATAGCGGAATCCACTCCCTACGCAGCTCAATAACAAGGTTTCACAAATAGACTAATCAATACACCCTACCCAAACCTGCAAAAAATGGCGGCTAAAGCGTAGTCCGTAAAATAATGTTCAGATTCTTTCTAATATTATGAGTGAAATTATTTTAGCATCTAAAATAAAACAAAGATATTTAAAATTAATTTGCCTATGTTTGGAAAAACTTTCGATGTGTTCTAAAACACTAAATTTTAGATAATGCTTATTTTTAAATGCGTCAAATAATTAATTGACTAAATTTAACTTGTATTTTATAAAATTAGAAAAATACATTATCCTATTCAAATAACTCTATATCTACATTACATGATAATTATTTTTATTCAGTGATTGAAAGAAAACTTATTATTTAGCGTGTTTCTTATGATAAAGACCTTGAACGACATTCGATGTTATTGAATATCATGATGCAATCAAGTACACTTTTTTTCTTTAATTTAGATATTAATCAAATTGCCACGCAATGAGGAAACCCTAAGGAAATAATGTAACACCATTATCATAAAAAATAACATTCTGCGCAAACGGTTGGGTTTGAAGGTAAGCCCCTCCAAATCAATCAAATAATGTCTACTCATTAAACCACCAAGCTGTCAAAAGTATGTTATTTTGAAAGAAATACCAGGATATTCCGATTCGTTTAATATTTTAAGGTTATTTTCTTTGTTTAATTATTTGGGAATTAGAATTAGTGTATGCAGGATTTTGAAAAGACGTTCCAGAAGGTCCTTTTCTTTACCTTAACTCCACTAAGTAGTAGGGTTGGGTTAGGAAAAAAGACCTTTGTTACCAAAAGTACAGCTGTTACTAGACACGGCTATTTTGTAATTAATTTATATAGTTTTTTATTTGCTCAAGAAGCCAATTTACTTCTGTTACAACCACTTGGTTTGTGTAAGCTATATTGGCTATGACTCACAAAATAAGGTTTGAAATCTATCCGGATATAATATTGAGCGTGGCTGTTTCTATAATGTTGGAGAATTCATTAAAAAACCTGCCTTTATTCAATTTGCATAATAAAGCTCATAATTTCAAAACAAAAATATAAATGAGAAAAAATATAAGCAAATTCTTTGTTTTCTAGCAAGCAAATTATTAAAGCAAACTGTTTTCAATTATTATTTTCTTCCAGTTCTTAAAGTAATTGAATTAATATTGAGGACATTTAGGCCTACTTCCTCGAATGGCGGCAGGATTAATTTTTCTAAGGTTTCAGACTTATCTCTCTGACCGACAGGACGGGATTAGACTTGGGTACCCTCTAGCCTGATGTTGGTATTTTATGTTGTGTTTTAAAATGTTTTTTAAAAACCTTTATTAGATTCTCTCCTTACATAGTTGGGATAACAACAACATAATCTCCCGCTTAGTAGTTGCACAGAAGGCTCGCTATACACAGGATATCCGGTCGGTGATGGGGAGATAGGTAGTTATTATTATTATCATACCGCGTCTTACTAACCATTCGGGTTATACGCACTTACGCTAATGTGTAATGGTAGGGTGATTTTGAGATGAAATGGAGGACTTACAGTTTAACGTGGAATCCGAACCAAGTGTAGGCCTGGCATTCCTCACATTCAAAAGCTGTGATTAATACACGTCTTGTCAGAGGTGAAGGAAGGGTTTGGTAATCAGATGAATCTGTGCCAGGACCAAGGATTGAACTCCGGACCCCAGCACAGAAGTCCGACACCTTACCCCTAGACCACCAGGTCACCCGATATATAGTTCATTCAAATTCCCACATGGTGGATGTTTTTATATAATCAGCCAGTTCAGAATGTGAACGTTAAATACCTCAAATTAAAGTGAAAATGAATACTGAAAATAAAATACATAATAAAAAACGTACCATATACCAAACAGCTATAAACGTTTAATAGTTGAGCTCTCGCCAAAAATGGAAGGTTTTTGTGTCTTTTACCTCATTTGTATTCTGATTATTACTTCTCAACTGCTTTCATGCACCCTATTTGAAATTTTAAACTAAGCATATTTGACTTCACCCATGATCCAATCCAGAAATTCACTCAAAGGGGTTGGACAGGAACTGTAAGAGACACATTTACTGTTAGCCTGATAGGTAAGCTTATTACAATTTCAATGCAAAAACTAAGAAAATTGTCATTTTCAAAAAAACATGATTTTCAGATAAAATTTATTTTATTCTTTCTATTCAAAACAGATTCTGAAATATTTAATAAATTTAGATGTATTTAGTGCAAACGGCTCAATGCTTGATGGTTTAACTATGGCCCCTAGTTAATTCTATTTATTTTAAGTCTAATATATTAATTAGGAATCATTAGTAAAATGGTTTGGCATACATTAATAAAGTATCACACCTGAGCATTGCCTTTACATTACACATATAAACAAATATTTTTTTTATAACTAGATCAGAATCTTAATCAAAGTTAAATAGAATTTATATTAATAGAAGAGAGTTTTTTATTAGCTTTGTGTATTATTTTTGGCACAGCTTCTTACTACCTGTTCAGGTTATATGCGTATGTACTAATTACACTAATGGGTTAGTGATTAGGAAGGCTTAATTTAGAGGTAATACAGCTGCGTTTGAATGGACCGACCAGGATCGAACCCCAATCTCCTCATCATCAGCAGTCTAATCCAACATGAGATTAGCGCGTTAGACCATCCGGCCATCGAAGCAGGGTTTGTTTAGTTATTTAAAACCATGTATGCTATGATATTATAAATTTAATATATTTGTGTGGATGTTCTTAAACATTTATTAGGATTATTATTCCTCACAATGTATGTTGACATCATATTTTTGTTAAAATAGCTTTAAGACATTAAATTTAACTTATTTTTCACATCCTGATTGTTTTAATTTGATAATTATATACAATATATATTGGAAACTTGCTATTTTAAAACCTCCCTTTTGTTGCTACGCGGTGCACGATCGATAGCTACCCTTAACTACAACACTACTGTCGCATTAAGGAACAGAGTTCGAGCCTCTACACCGTCTTCTTGTAGATGGCTGCCAACCGGCTTCCTTAGCTATGCACTACAGCACGGCTTCTCTTCATCTATCACGAAGCTCCGCCCCCTACTATTTAGACAACCAATCACCAAACAAGGTTTTTTACTGGTTATTACTTCAAACTAATTGATCTCTACATTCTATCAAACAAGCCAGGTCCATCAGTCGTACGATGCTCGGCGAGTCAACAGGTGATAATACACCATTCTCAGCAGGATAACTCGACACTCTTTTACTTCCAAGGAAACGTGCAAACCTGGATTAACATCTTCATAGAATTAACTTTGAAATATATTTTATTACACTTTTATTTTGTGGATTTTAATGATATTTTCCCTCTCTATATTATGACAAAGAATAAGTTTAAAGAATCTTGCCCTCTTTGAGTAGGCCCCCGGACTTTAAAATATAATACTCACAACAAAAATAAATAATACATACCATTAAAAAATAGAATTTAACCTAAGCCCGGCTTTTTAAATAGTTGACAAATAACAATTACATTCTTTACATCTTTTCCTCCTAATAAACACACAGAAGATCGTAGTAAATCTTTCTAGGCCCTCCTAGCACAGACATTTTTTTTCTCCGTTGTTTTTTATACATTCAATTTGAGACATGGCTTTTGGGAGTGAAGGAAAAGAGAGGCTCGGAGCACTGGAAATCTGGGGATACTTGAGGATGCTCAAGATTAGTTGAGCGGACAAAGTGATGAACTAGATGTACGTTAAAGCTCGGGAATCAAAAAGTCTGTGGCATCAGATTCAACTAAGACGTGACGCTGATCAATAGTGGAAGGTGCCGCTGAAGACAAGCCGGTAAGAAAGACCACACCTGGAATAAATGCACCAGATAAGGTCGGATGTAGGATTTGACCTACATGTAGATGAAAAGGAAGGCAGTAAGAAGGAATAGAGAATTTCTGCAAACCAATCCTAGGCTTGAGACCCAAAGAAGAAGAAAACAGGCTCAATCTTTATTTCAGTGCTAGGTTCCTGGCTTAACCCCCCCACTCCCCTCACGCAACCCCTTTGATGGCATTATATAGACAACACCTCCATCTCCCCAAAATTACTGATAACCTACGATATTACTATACACAGATGGTATGCTGCGACTATGCCTCTGAAACACCTTACTGGTACTCTCAACCAAGTTCTGGGAAAATGCCTTTGAATAGAGGACAAAAGGCCCGGCATTCCGAGATTTAATACAAAATGGAAGCATAGCTATATTATATAATCTGTTTAATTAAAACCTCAATTTTAAGCAATATAAAATTGAGTAAACTAATTATTTAATCAATATTATACACGGGAAAAGTTTAAAAATGAGGTGGCCCAGTGGCTAAATAATTTTATAATAAAGGAAAGATAAACTACTAAGAATAAATTTGATGAAGAAAGCCCACCTAGGGAAAGAGGAAAGATGTGGGAAGAATCCAATGCACAAAGGTGACATCTTCTTCCTTTCTTCTGTCTTCTATAGTAGAAGTAGTACACACACATTTTAAACACAAAAAATAATATTTCGGATTGTTGCCTTTATCAAACACAAAGAAGAAGAGAGTACAAATAACACTAACAATGGCCTTCCTTATTACTCTTTCCCTTGGTGGGCTTTCTTCATCAAATTTACTTTTAATAGTCTATTTTTCCTTTTTCTTTAGTTTTATCAATTTCCTTTATTATAACAAAAAATACATGGGAAAAGGGATGGATAAAAAAAAAATATTTTTTTTCAAAAACTTTAGATATATTTTAACAAATAATGGTTAAACATTTTACATAACTATATGTTACAGAGCAGTTTGTCAATATTTATTATTGATTACAATATAACCCTCAATATATGGTTATTTAAGACGATACAAATTGCATTTGCACATAACATACAATTTTTATTAATAAACTTGGTTCTAAAAAGAATCTATAGCGCAATTAAGATTTTACCTCATTTTATTAGCATTTATTATGTGTAAATCAAAAATAAATATATATACCAATATTTATTTCATCTTTCCACAGAAAATTATATATTAACAGTAATATAATATATATAGTTGTGGAAAGATGAAATTTTGTTAAGATCCTAAGTGAGTAAATAATGAACTATCCAATTTTGATTTTAATGAGACTGGCGCAAATAATGGTTTATGAAAGGTAATGATTTTTACAACTTAAATTTTAATCAAAAATCTATGTTTTATTAAAACTTGAGTCTATCTAAATTATTTTCAAATACTTATAAACAGTATGTACAGTGTACCCATTTTCAGATATGCAGCAGAAACATGGACAGTGAATGTAAGAGGACTAGGAAAGTGGAGGCATGGGGATGAAGATATATCAGTTTAAATAGTGGAAGTACAGGGAGTACATGAGATAGTAGAGGAAGCAAGACTGAGATGGTATGGACATGTAACGAGAATGGAAAAAGACCACAAGGGAGACCAAGAAAGAGATGGGAAGAGCAGATAACAAAGTGTTCAAGTGAGAGGAGAAGAATGGAAGAAATTAAAGGAGGAAGGTGGTGGAAGAATAGAGGAATATGGAGACATTTTGCTAAAATGACACGGTCACAGATTGTAAACAGTTGTTGAAGAAGAAGAAGAGATGAATGATGATGATGATGAACATGTCTTAACTGCTTTCTTGGCAATATCCTTAAAGGCAAAGTGAAAATATGTCTATTGGAACTGAATATTTGTTTAAATTCTGTCATGCTCACATTCAACTATGGACACTAAACGTGATATCTATGTTTAAAAAAAAAATTATATTGCAATATTTGTTTTGTTGGTCATTGAACATTTTCACTAATATAAAATATTAGTAAAAAGATTTACCTTTAAAACAGGTGTTAGATCATTGAGGAGAGAAAGTGAGTTTGAGCCTGTATCTATAAACCTTTATAGCAAAATACTTTTTTTCTCAAAATAAATAAGAAACTGCTCCAATAGATAAATTTAGTTTAATTTTCTACACATAGTAATCTCGAGAATTTCTAAAGATGTCTTGTGAGCAGTGCACAATTTGAACCAGACAATTTTCTGAACAAATTCTACAATCCCCAAAAAGATATTCAAGAACAGTGAGATCAGCATGTTTTAGAAAACTAAACTAAATGTATCTACTAAAGAAATATTTGTTGGTGAAAATGTTTGTAATCAAAACTGTAAAAATACAAACTCACGCTATATCTCCCCAACCTTAATGATTACAAAATAATATAACAATTTATTTATTTACCAATTTCAACAAACAAAATTTGTTTAAGATAATATACAAATACAATATTTACTAAATATGATAAAAGGTACAATTTTAAGAAAAAACAACAACATTAAAATAAAATTCTAAACAGAAATGACATACTCCATCTAAAAATCAGACTATACCTGTAGTAATGAAAGATTGTGTTAAAAAATATGTTTGTGTGTTTTTTAGTGTTCTATTTAAACAACTTCAGTATCATTAAGATTCGTTGGCTACCCCTCCTAATTTAAAACACAGTTCAAATATGTATTCTGAGAGTTAATTTTTATTTTAGCCATGATGGGCTGTGATTAAAATTATAATGTTTTTATTGGGACATCCACAAATCATGGTTGAATGCGTGGAAACAAATCCAAAATAAATGTGTTTAGTTTTTCAGTCCTATCACTAAGTAGTGGTAGGAGTACACTGTGCAGGCCTGGCCTGACCGCTGGGACATCAGATTGTAAATCAGAACCCAGTCAAGGCCTACTTCGCGCAGCTAAAACAAGCCACCACTTAACAATAAAAAACAATATTCAAAGAAACAGTTGTTTTCAACACCAGGAGATTCTTTTTTTACAATACCCACTAACTAGTTTAGAAATGCAAGAAGAAAAATTACATTTTAAAGAAAATAATAAGCATTTGCAAGTGAAAAATAACTATCCAATCAAGGATGGACTTTTTTTATCCATATTAAATACTGTAAAACCAGGTTAATTTGCACTACATTTTTAACATGTAGTATGAATGTTAATCTCCATTTTGTTGTAGAAAGCATGGGTGATGCAATCTAAGAAATTGTAAATGTATCATCCATAATTTTTACAAGAAACTAGAGATTTTCTTTTTTTAAATTTTGGTTATAAGTAACCTCATTTTATTGTAATACACAACAAGTAAGATGGCGCGGGAAAGAATGATATGAAAACAAAATGGGGTTTGCAATGAAAAGAACACAGCTCTCATTTTACATTCATGCCATTGGGAAAAAATAGCCATTACAATTTTGTCTAGTGACACCAGTTTAAAGTGTAAACTGTTTTTTATATTTTATTGTAAAAATCATTTTGTTCATTTCTATCTCTTGTTTTTGTACCTTCTTCTATGCACGGCAAAATTTACCTCGTACAACGAATAAAGGTTTTTATTAAAGATCTATTTATCTTTAAGGAAAACTTTTTTTATTTTTGCTTTTGAGGTATTTTATTATATTTGGAAGAAGGTACTGTAAAGGTGGATAGAAACAAGTAAAAGGGAACGTACCCAATATGGTAAAATAAGAACACAATTTACATTATACAATGATTTCACTGGATATTTTCTTTTTTTCTTTTATAAAGTTGTGTTTCACACTCCCTCCTGATAAGTTCTGATAGGATGAAACCTAGGTCCAGAGATTGGGCGATAACGAACGATTTTCTTTAAGAGGCAGCCATTATCTCTTTGTCAGTAGATATATTGTCACCCGAGAATGCAAGTGTTCTATCTCCAAATTGTTAAATTTGAGATATTTGGTGTTTACGTCTATTTAGAATGCGCATGGTTCACCTGAAGTGAGATTGACCCTACTACTATATAATTACTTAAGAAGATACAAGCTCGAGTTGTCATCTAGTAACATTGGTTTTATACAAAAGGTCAAACTTACATAGAACACTCGCATTCTCGGGTGACGTGTTGTTCACATATTTACTGTTCCTTTCCTATCTTTCTCCTTCATCACCCCTTTTGAACGTCCTGCCATTCTTTATTACCTTGCCGCTCGTTTATTTGTATTTGAAAATAGTTGAATAAAGCAAGAGTTTGGAGAAATGGCTTACATTACTTGATAATAAAAGAAAATATATTTGATATTTTGCAACTATTTGAGTCAAGATGTGAACAGAGGCGCTTGCATAAACAAAAAAGCGAAGATAAAAATAAAATGACAGCTACAAATATTAAGAGTTTGAGGGTTATCAAATTCAGACAACATTTAATTATAATAATGATTTTTTTATCGACCTATCTACCTATCCAAGCCACCATCCAGCAGTATTAATCTGGCACCACTAAACGTTTAAGTTACCTTCCAGCTTTTTCAAATAAGTGCCTGCCAATTTATTTGTGTCTGTATTTCTTATTATGAAAAAGGTATATTTGGAAGAAGGTGCAGGAAAGGCAGAGAGAAATATATATAAAAGCAACAAACATAATATGGCCTTTACAATGGAAAGAACATCACAGTTCACACTATACACTGCTGCCACTGGACAAAGAGGTAATGGCTGCCTCTTGAAGAAAATTGATCGTTACTGACCAATCCTGCTACCTAAGTTTCATTATATCAGAACTCATCAGGGAGGAGTGTGAAACGTGTAACACAACTTCCTAGAAGAGGAAACCAAAAACACAAAGGCAGAAAAAAGGAAATTGGCAAAGGATAGGACACTTCTATCTAAGCTATCTAAGTGTCCTATCCTCCAATACCAATTTTATTTTTATATATAGGTTAACAAGTATAAACAACATCTCATTTTTGTGAAGACTATTTTTAACTAAAATTAAGATAAAGTTAATTTGTTCTTGCTATTATCCTTTTGGTCCTGATTTCCTCCAAGCACAATAAATAGGAACACTATTAACAAAATATACAGAATGAACCAAAATGGAACATAAGAGTATTATAAATATTTGATTAATGTTATTTGATTCCTGGATCATTATTAATGTCACTCAGCTATTTATCACATAGAAACGCTAAATCGCTTCCATCAACCATATTATAGTACAAATTATGACTACAAACACTTTCTGTAAATGCAGACGGTTTACTAAAATGCACCTGGAAGGCTTGACTAGATATATTCTCTCTTGCTCCCACCACTGAAAAACAAAAATGAACATAATTAAATGAAAAATATTGTTTTACTATTTGCTACGTCTGAGTTTAGACAAGGGACAGTGAGTCGAGGGGAGGAGAACCAGATACATGTGCAAAACAAGTGATGCTCTTGTTACATGTTTAACAATACTTAAATTATAATTAGGATAAGGCCCTCAAATCCATATGGATATTCGAAAACTTTCCTGTTATATTCTTATTTCCTCTTATGTTTATAATTCTTTACAAGATTCAGGATTCAAAGGATCTCTCTCTACCACTCATTATAAGTATAGGGTGTTTTGAAACTTTATGATGTCCTGTTTTATTTTGAGACACAAAGTAATCCATCCCTTCCTACCCCCTGCACTGAGTAGAGAGGCCAAATCCACTTTTTCAATATTATTATCTGTCCTAAGACAATTTGACAGGTCATTCTATTGTTATTGTGAGATATTTAAATTGGCGATACACAAGTGTAGTAGTAGCAATAATAACATTTCAAAGCAGGGCCGTCCCAATTTTATTTTGTGTTGCTGGGGCTCCTACCCACACTTGGCTCAGAGAGATGAATTAGACATTAGTGCATGCAAATAATGTGTGAAAAGTCGGTTTTACCGCCTGTTGCCAAAAAACAATTCAGCGTTGATGAACTATACCAACAAGGAATGTTCATGAAGTGGTGTTTCAACTTACCAGAGAGGTTACTTGGGTGTTATCAGGACTGTGATGTCTCTTGACCTCCTAGAGTTAGATTTGTAATGTCCTTGACAATCTGCTCGGCAATCTGCCATGCAACCTCTTCCTTAGCCTGCACAAACAAGACATAAACACCTCTTAGTTTACTTAATTGAAAGTAAAAGTAGTAATAGTAAGACACTTAGAAAAATGTTACTTCAATAAAATGAAATAATTTAGTTTTGACAAAGCATGTTCAGTTATCATCATCATCATCAACTGTTTCCAGCCTGTGGTTGGGTTGGTTTAGTAAAATGCCTTCATCTTCCTCTATCCTTCTTTTCTCACTTGAACACTTTCTGTTATCAGTTCTTCCCATCTCTTTCTATTCAGCTATGTGAATTACAAATTAACATTCATTTTACATCAAATCTGCAGTAATTGAATTGCATGCTGGGAAAATAACTTGAATAATCAGCTTAAGCTGAACAGTGTTAAACATTACTGCAATAAAACAATATGTAAACCATTTGTTGTGCCTTAAGTTGTATAGTTATGCTAATTACAACTTTTATTTTTACAACATAACAATAAAAAAAAATTACTGGAATGTTGTGTAACTGATTTATTATTGGGATAATTAATTAAGACAAATAATTAAGTTAGCAATAAGTAGATTTATTATATAAAAACATAAATGAGATATAAGATTACAATAGTTATACAAGATTAATGCTGGTTGACAATTGAATGTGTAACATATAAGTTCAGGAAAACAAGTGAACATATCGTAGATCATGGAAAACTTTACGTTAAATACAAGATGTGTTGATATATAGCAAGTCCAAACTATAGGATTGTCTTGCAGCTGCTCGGGTAAATAAGCGTCCAAGGCAGTAGGCTGGAAGAGCCTATTCCCTATCAAAACAGCTGGGAAAGCGCCAGGCTACTGTCAGTAGGCTCTAAAAGGAAAACAGTGAAATAATTACCAATTACCAATGAAAGTTAACTGTAAATCCTATAAGTTTCGAGTTACTATTATAAATATAAATTGAACTATCTTGCTTGATTGAGACTCAAGAAAGTCCTGAAGATACATTGGATAATGAATGATATGAGAAAGGTTTGTTAATTACATTAGTAGATGGCTAGCAAACAGGCGTCAACACCAAATAGTACCATGGCTGGTCCTTTTCCCAATAGGTACTGCCAGAGCACTCAATAGTACATTTATACAATAACCCACCCCCTGGGGTACACCTTTCCTTTAGAACACACTAACGTTTAATACATAGTCAATAAGAGCCAACGACAGGCTAAAAGTAAAGGCATTATCTACGTGGACCCCATTATGGAAACTAGTAGAGCTCCGAGCTTTACCCACCCCAGCTAATAGCACACGCAAAGTGTCAACAAGAATGATTCAACACATTAACCCAACTGGGTCCATGAAAAAGGACTGACAACCTGGTTGTAGCCATACAAAAATTAAACAACTGAACACGACATCCATGGCTTCATGGGAAACAGACTAGTCATAAGGACTAAAAAGGAAGTACTGTACTTGTGGAGAAGAGCAACCTTTAAGACTAAGTTCTTATTACCTCTGGAGCTCAAGGCTTCTATATTTAAGTTATATCATATGGGTATAGGGAAAAACTTAGTCACTTGGACTAATATAAGAAGTTTGAAGAACTTGAGAAAACATTATTCACTTTGACTACACCAACTAAGTCAGAAGGACACAAAACCAAAATCTAGTCACTTTGACAGAAATAAGAAATCTAGATAAACATTTTAGAGTCACCTCGACTATATAAACTAAGTCTGAAGGACATGATATCAAATTCTAGTCTTTTGGACTAGACGCATAAGTCTGATGGACTTATTAATAACGCCTTGATACTTAGAAGATCGAAGAGGATTTCCCTCGACGACGTGGTGAGACCCACAATCCAACCTTCATGGCGAGCTGGTACGATACAATGTGGTGAACTACAATAAGTGAATCTGAGCGACACTCATTATATACAATTTCTTTGACCAAACAGGAATAAAAACAATAAGGCGTAAAACACAGGCAATGGGAGAGACTGAAAAAAGGGGGGAAAGGAAAAGAAAGAAAGAGAGGAAGGAAAGACAGAAGTACCAAGGAACGCCACAAGAGAAGCAGCGCTCCAGGCTCGTGATTTTGATCCCAGGCCGGTCCCGTCCATTTCAACTATCGGGTGATGCAGCGAGCGGAGGTGTGTGAGAATTGCCATGCTGGTAACCCCGCCATACTCGTCGTAATTTCCTTGAAAGTATGCTTATTGTATCAGAGCCCATCCTGTAATGGTGAGTAAGTCTTGAAGGATATTATTACTAAATAAATCAGTTTAATTATCTTCTTCAGTATTTTTATAAGAATTTGTCTCATGAGTGTTATTTTACCCACTCTTAGTATTTTCTTCTCAGAAGCATGGTGACTGCATCCGAGCCCATCCAGTCATGGAAAGTAGGTGTTGAAGCATATTATTCATAAATATGTCAATTTTAATTCTCTTCTTTGGATTCCGCTATAATAATTATCATAATTTAGTATTTTTATGTAGGCTCATGGTGTAGATGTCAATTTTACATAATTGACATGCTACAGTTGATTCAGCTTCAGAAATATTTCACATTGTGAATTCAGCTATGAATCAGGTCCAGTCTAAACCAAGTTACTTATTTAATTATCTTTCTAAACAAAACTTTTTTTTTTTTTGCATTTGAGGAAAATTTTGTTATATTTTGAAGAAGGTACAGGAAAGATGAATAGAAAAGTTTCTTTTAAATTTTTCAATTTTGTATCTTATCATTCTTTACAAATTTTTGTCTGTCCCTTTTGTGTTTTTTTTACTTCCTATTAAGCCTAGTACACACTAGGAAACATTGTTTGCCAACATTGTTTGCCAACATGTTGCCCTTGTGTTTCCCAGAGAGGAAAACATGTTTCCCGTGATCCATTTCAAATGGGTTTCAAGAAACAATGTTGGCCAACATTTCCGACAAGCAACGTGGGCCAGTCTGAATCTGCTATTTGGATGCTTTGTTGACACTAGCGTGTGTTTGCTTGAATCATCATAGGTTGAAAAGTGTACTCGGGACCACACTATCGGTCCACTAAGCATTCTTGCATAACACCCCGAGTACATCAGTTACTGATATCTCCTTTTGTTGTGTGGTGGTCAGCCGGGAAAACTCCGGAACGGATTGAAATATTTAATACAAATACACTGTTGTGGGATGTGACAGTTGAGGACCGTAGAAATTGCATACAAAACATGTTTTCAGTTAGTGTAAATTAACACGAACTCAAAAAATAATTTTCCTTTATTGTTTGCCAACAATCTGTTTCCCATGTTGGCCAACAGTTGGGGAACAGTTGGCCAACAATGTTTCCAAGTGCTTATTAAGCTTTAGGAAGTTGTGTTTCTCACACTCTACTGATGAGTTATGATGATAGAATGAAACCCAGGTTCAAGGATTGGGCGGTATTGAATGATTTTTTTCAAGTGGCAGCCATTACCTCTTTGTCTAGTGACAGCAAGGTAAAATATAAACTGTGGTCTTCTTTTAATTGTAAAAGCCTATCGATTATGTTTTATTTTATGTGTTTTTATCCACCTTTTCTATACCTTTTTATGTCCATTTAAATTTACTATTTTATAGATTACACACCTTATCTTCCTCCATGTTCACCAGTTTTTTCATCACCTTGGTAATCTTTGATTCTGCAAATAAAAAAGAAAATGAAACACTTTAAGTGAGAATGAAATTTAAAATATGATTATTAAGGGAATTTTTAAACTAGACCCTCAAATTGCAAACTTAACCAGACTAAGATTAGAGAGCAATATGTGAACGTTTTTAGAAAACAGCCTACCTCCTTTTTTGCCAGGCTCCGGCTCAAAGTCAGTCTCGAATCTCCCCATCTCATTGATCCGACCGAAGCTGAGTCCGCTAAAAATCAAAAATCAAACGTGTCAGTTAAAAGAACTGTTGGTGAAACTGGCATTAGTTTGCAAGTAAATAACTAATATCAATTAATGTTTTTAACCCTTAACCTGGGTAAGTTACTATTTAGACCTTATTTTAACCCCTTAACCTGGGTAAGTTACTATTTAGACCTTATTTCAACCCTTAACCTGGGTAAGTTACTATTTAGACCTTATTTCAACCCCTTAACCTGGGTAAGTTACTATTTAGACCTTATTTCAACCCCTTAACCCGGGTAAGTTACTATTTAGACCTTATTTTAACCCCTTAACCCGGGTAAGTTACTATTTAGACCTTATTTTAACCCTTAACCTGGGTAAGTTACTATTTAGACCTTATTTTAACCCTTAACCCGGGTAAGTTACTATTTAGACCTTATTTTAACCCTTAACCTGGGTAAGTTACTATTTAGACCTTATTTTAAGCACAAATTTCCCTTACTAGTCTTACTACTCAGCCAGGCTAAAAAAAAATTAAATATGATAATTAGGAAAGTAGAATTTATAGGAAATTTATATATATTTGAGAAAAGAAAAGTTGGGAATCCATAAGATTTAGCTTTGACTTTTGAGAAACTGGAAAAAACCATACTAAATGAAATTACATTTAGTCCACTAATAAGAAACACAAAGTATAATCAACATCGAAATTAG
The DNA here is from genome assembly GCA_039000515.1 of Timema cristinae. NCBI lineage: Eukaryota > Metazoa > Arthropoda > Insecta > Phasmatodea > Timematidae > Timema > Timema cristinae. The sequence goes on along the minus strand of JBCFYV010001001.1, from coordinate 4,401,263 downwards.
CACAAGCCTTTAAAATATTAAGCCAGGATTTGATATATTGGAAAATAAAGACAATAAACTCTAATAGCGCATTTCACTAACAAGTCTGTGATTTGGAGAAATCCAAGAAACATTTTTAAAATGACGAAATTCAGTTTGCAGCATCACATGGTTAAACTTTTCCAAATATGTACTTTAAGTAATATTAATTGACAATAAGGTGCTTAGGGGTGCTAAATACCTACATATGATTCCATGCAGGTGCAGTTCCCTAATATATTGACAAATAATATATCTCCTTCAGGCATAGCTCTTTTTACCTTTTTGAGATATTCTCAGGGTGTCCAGCAAAACTATATTTTAAAATTCCCTGACTTTTCCAGGTTTTCCAGTCACTAAATTATAAACATTATTGTATTAAGATCTCAATTTAATATAATAATATTCTTAGACACATACACATTTGGAAATTGTAACTCTATGAAGCAGTGGCGTATTCTCCGGGTATGCTAGTCCTGCACCACATACCCATAATGATATGGACTAGTTTTTTGTTTAATTCAATGCTGTCGTTGCGAACTCATATACATGTACATATACATGTAATGAATTATTAATTTTAAAACTAATATTGGTTCATATTCCAAGAATACTGTATTTTAAGTAATTCTTCTTCCAAAATTTTCTACTTAACACAATTGGAAACCAAGGTAAACTAGGGAGGCTCTAATGACCTTTCCCAATGTCTAGGTGGTTGCAACACATTTCCTTCCGCTCGCCCACAAGTAATTGGCCAATTAGCTCACTTTTTAAACCCCAGGTCATGATGTTCATGTGAAGCAAGCTAAGCATTGTGCCAACTATTGAAAAAAAGATTCACGATCACAATGTTTATTTATTAAGCTAATTTAGTATAGTTTAAGTAAAAATACATTATATATATACACACACACACAAAATTGTTAAATAAAAGTTAGTATACGTAACAGGCTTTAAATTATACACTAATTAAATACATTGAGTTATGTTTAGGTATTTTAGTCGTCACATGTATTATCATGTATTGATTTTTAGTGTATCGGGCCACAACTAGGTAGTTTTTTTTAACGATAACTTAAAAAATAGCCTAAAAATCCAAGTAACTAACCAAAAATCCTGTGATCTGTGTTAAAACTTTAAAATCTGTAAAAATGAATCAAATCTCTAAAAATGGCATCCCTACACTATTGTATTAATATTAAATAAATATGTGAAATGTTACCTTTTGATGTAGGCCTAACCATTCCTTAGTCTATGATTTTAAGACAACCCCCACATTTTGAAGCTACAATTTTGGGGGAAAAAACTCGTCTTAGATTTGTAAAAATATGGTATAGCCAAATCCAGGCACCCCCCTGGTCACAACCTTGCTTTCTTCCAAGAAGACCTACTCACACCAGTCAGTCATTTGTATGCAAACAATACCAACAGATAATTTAATTCAATAATAATATATAATGTACATACAACATTCTATCCATCTATCCAAGAGTTAAAACACAAGTTTGAACAGGCAACTGCAGAATCCAAGCCTAAACCTTTTTATGAATCAAGAAATAGTATCTAAGTGACCATGACCTACCTCTAGTCATGATGCCATAGTACAATCTGTGTTTTACTCTCAACTGCTGAAGAGGGGGACTGATGTACCTCGAAAATTACACAATTATGTGTTTTCTCGGGTTTTAATAGTGAACTTTGAGACTCTACAGTTTTCTGGGAAGTGTGTAGGCATTGCTCTTCCATCCTCTGTTCAATATTTAATTTAATGAACTAACAATAATCTAGTAATTGGTTTGTATTTTCTAAAATTCTCTATTTGACTATACATTGCCTTATAATGAGGTCAAGCTTCAATTTGTTCTTTATTAAAATGTCCCCAGCACTAATTACCCCAACTCGACGTGTTTGTGGGAATTATGATGTCGCCGTCTCCAGAGAGAATCTGGGTCATACAACTGCTGCAAGTCAATACTCAGCTCATGGTGGTCCACGTTACGCAGTATCTTGCGTGGAGGGGCAGAGTCTTCCATGGCCAGCAGTGTGTTCTGGGTTGAGATACTAAACTCGCTACTGCATTCAGACCCTGAACAACACAAGTCAAAATTTGCACACAAAACGTGGAGCGATCGAACAAATACAGTTATTATTATTATCAAATAAAAATATAACTAATCTTGAATCTATATTTGAATACTAGGATATTTAAATATGTAACATTTTTGTGAAAAATAAAAAAATAAACGAATAAAAGTATGTGAGTACTTGTTTTGTTGAGAGAATCAACATTGGTCATGAAACAAATCTATATTATTAAAATGAAGTATTTTTCTCGTCTGTTTGAAACAAATAAAAGCGTTGCCTGGGGTACCCATATAATGCATTGTCTGGTTACCCTCGGTACTTCTGCCAGTTTCTTGTTAAAGATTTGGCGAGTAAGTATAATGGTAGGTCCATCTTGTGAGTTTTATCTGTGATTAGACAGTTGGGGTTAAAATAATGGACAGATGTATATAATGTGGTTTTACACTTTCCTTCCAGACAAATGCAGGTACATTTACCCAAGCTATATCTTCATCATCTCTAATCTATTGGTGTAATTAAATGTGCAAGTCTCATACTTCATATTCAGGTCTATTTTAGGGACTTTAGGGTATGTTCAGGTCAAAAAAAGGGACCTCTTAAAAACCATGGGAACAAAAAGTTACTCAAAATAATGTTTTTATTGTAAAAATAGAACATTACTAAGCCAATGAAAAGATTTTTTTTTTCTTTAACTTTTCAAAGCATATTAAATCTTTAAGTTCAACTTTTAGCTTGTCTTTTAACTTTAGCTCAACTTTTGAGTTCATCGATTATGATTATTTTAGCCATATTGAATTTAAAAAAAAAACTTTTTGATTTGACCTTGGATGGGTATAGCCAATTTTTATTTATATTCAAAATATACAAATATACAGAGCACAGGTACTTTTACACCTCTCCTAATTATCATTTCTTTTTAATATGCCCCTTAAATATTATATATCATATTTAACTTTGGTTGAAAGTTAAGTTGCAAGTTAATTGATCCTTTTACTACTTTAATTTTCTTTCCTGGCAGACCTGTCAAAAAATGAACTTTTCTCCAATGTATTTGCTTGTGTGTATGTTTCTTTATTGGCCTTATTCTTTTCGGTTTTAAAACTTTATATTAGGGCTGTCAAACTCGATTCTTACTGATATAAAAATAAACGAGAATCGATCTTAATATTACAATTCTCGCTAGATTGATAACTGTAAAGAACAGAATATAGTACGACCTCGAATATATATGACCCTAACATTTTGAGGTGTTTTATATGAAAAATAAATGATCTCGAATAAAATACGACCTGAAATTATGACAGTAGCATGAGAACTCAACAACTTTGACACCCTTTTTTTTTATAAAAGTAAAAGTTAAGTGAGACTGTCAGAATACATGAATTGATTCTAAACAAACAATCATATATATACATATGTCGACTAGGGGTGGTAATTTTCCATTATTTATTGATATATCTATCCTTATCAAATTAAAATTGTCAGTCTCCTGTAGTTATATTATTTGTCACTTTTCAATTTTTAATATTTTATCCAGCCCATTGAATAGGATAAGTTCAATAATATGAAAGTAAGAAAAGAGCAAAAAAAGTTATATTTATTAAATTCAATAGATTATAGATATATCGTTGCCAAAACTTCATCACTAATTTCGGACGAGCTAACATCCGTAGGATCAGTTATGGTGGACGGACGACTTAAATTTTATGTGACGTGTTCTTCTTTCCGTTATAAAATCTGGAGTATATTTTAATTTTTTGTTTTGATTTTTAGCTTGGAGGACTTTTAGTGTGTTTAATAAATATTAATAAATATCTATATAATTGTGAAATTAAATATTCAAGTGACCATGTGTTGTAATGGTCGAGTCCGAGTTTCGCATTGAGGGGGGAAGAGGGTATCAGGCATGTTAGCTTTTCTATACAATAATGCTTGGGAAAATAATGAAAAAAGAAATGTTCAAGAATCGGAATCGAAAATTGAGGTTGAAATTAAGAATCAGAATCGAGTAAAACAGGTATCACATGACATCTCTACTTTATAGCCTTCCGATAATAACCCATAAGCTACCTGCAGTTCTTCAAAGCTTTGTCTTTTCAGCGCAGATGTAATTTGTGGTGATGTTTGCTCAAGGAGTTTGTCAGCTACACTTTATTCTGAACTTATTTTCTTTTCATAGCAAAGTGTTTCTTCATATCATCATAAACCTCTTTGGTTCACTTCATACGCTTAGTGGTTTTTCTTTTACTGTGTTCTTTCTTTCTCCTTATTTTCTTTAAGTCTCTTTTTTCTAAGCTTGGTCTTGCATTTCTCCCATAGTCAATGAGTTCTTAAACACATCTATGACAATTAATCGTTCATTCAAAGCACATTCTTTCATAGGAGCTGTCAGTTCTGTAATAACCTGTTCACATGTTGAAATACCACTCTCAACATCGCCATTATCAGGTGACAATGAAAGACAGGCTTTAATTACTTTTGTTACTTCCCTGCATTTTGTGTCATTCAATGAATACTTTGCTTCAAAAACTTATTTCTCATCATCGAAGAGGCAGATTAACGTCCTACCGGGGAAGAAATGTTGAAACTTACTAATTTTTTTTAAAGACATCACAGCCAGAAATTTTGCAATGTGAGTAAAAAATTATACTGAAAATCATACAAATTTACAATTATTATTCAAAATAATTTCATTTATCTATTTTAGAGACTTATGGGACCTAGGATAAAAAAAAGGGACTTTTAGGGAAATTGTTTCAGTTCAGAGACTTTATGGATCACGTATGTGCCCAAAATGCTTCAAGCCCGTTCAAATAGTAAATGTGGTGCAGGAACCAAGTATTTTACAAGTTTTTTTTGTGCCACATGTATTACTACTCGATTGGTTTAGCTCATATTTACACCATCGAGTTAAGGATGAAGAAGGTGGAATTTTCACAAGTCTGAAACAATTGATGCCAAAATCAGCTTCGATAGATCTGACCAAGATTTGAACCTTGATCTGCCCATCATCAGAAATTTAGTCAATTGCAACAGTTTAAAAAGTTAAATTGTGTAGAAGGCAGAGAAATAAAGCTATTCTAATAGATGTAAGATAAGAGTTTAGTTTCTTTAAGGAAAACCTCGTTTCACTTTTTGAGATACATTTTGTTATATTTGGAAGAAGGTACAGAAAAGGTGAATAGAAACAAATAAAAGAGAACAAACCCAATATGGCTTTTACAATGAAAATAATACATTTCACACTTTACACTGCTGCCACTGGACAAAGAGGCAATGGTTGCCTCTTGAATAAAATGGATCATTACCGCTCAAGTCCTCAACCTAGGTTTCATTTTATTAGCATTAATCAGGAGGGAGTAGGAAACACAATTTCCTAAAATAAATAAAATAAACAAAGGGGAAAAAAGGAAATCGATAAAGAATTATAGGAACATGTAACAGGTGAGGTTTTTATTTGAACAATAGTGAGTCTAGTACAAGTGAAATAATCCCACCTGTTCTCCTGTGTCTTGTAAGTAAAGGAGGGTTGGCCTGAATCGTGTTGATGAGCTCACTCAGGTACCTGAAGTACAGCTGGGAGGTGAGGAATGGTTGAAGGAAGTTCTGAAACAAACATTATGTGGACACAATTTAAATCTTAGCCACTGCTTTAACAGAGTGTCTACAAACAATTCTAGAAATAAAGAACATTTTGTGAAATGATGGGTCACACATATAATGTAAAATGAGAGTGATGAGTATGAATGAGGATAACATGAGTTGTGTTAAGACGAAAAGGGGGCAGATGGAGTCATTCAAAATAAAAACAAAAATGGAGGGAAGCACTACTATTTGTAATGACAATGAAAATGGTCATGAATAGAGTGGCAGAAAAACTCGGGGAAGAAAGAATGAAAGCCATGATGTTTGGTGATGACTTGGTGGTATGGGGACAGAGGAAAGAGGAATTATAGGAACAGCTTCAGGAATGGAATGAGGAAGTGAAAGAGAATGGAGTGAAATTTAGCAATGGCAAAGTGTGAAGTGATGGTAACGACAAGGAAGAGGATATGGCCTAGTAAAGCTATACAGTTGGATGGAGTTGAGCTGAGGAAGGTACAGAATGTAAAGCATCTTGAAAGCATGAGTGAGATAAAGGGTGGGAGTAGAGAGAATGTAATAATAAAAGGGTAGATGGGGGAGTTGTAAGAGACCTGCTATGGAGAAGAGAAGTGCCCTTGAAGTGTTATACAAGGTGTATGCAGCAGAAACACAGACATTGAATGTAAGAGAGACCAGGAAAGTGGAGGCCATGGAGAGCATGTTATCCGTCACAAGGAGAGACAGGATTAAGAATGATGTTATCTGAGAAAGAGTGGGCGTATATGAAATAATAAAGGAAACAAGACTGAGATGTTATGGGCATGTAACGAGGATGAAAAAAGAAAAAAATACCAAAGAGAATGATGGAAATAAAGTATGTAGGAAAATTACAGCAAAGGAGACCAAGAAAGAGGTGGGAGGAGCAGATAACAGAAAGTGTTCAAGTGAGAGGAAAAGAACAGAAGCCATTAAAGGAGTACGAATGGTGGAAGGACAGACGATTGAAGCCGGAAACAGTTCCTGATGATTTTGTCCTAATTTGTTACTTCCCCAATTTTAATTCTTAGCTGTTAACCACCATTTTTAATTCTCATACTTCAACATTTACAATTAAAATACTTTTTCCATACTTTTAACCTCACATTAAATGCGTTATTTATTTAAATACTGTACAGTAGTGTAAATGAAAGAAACATAATAAGTGTACACATTTAAAAAAAACTTTAAAAAATCACCAATCTATGCAAGACCATTAGAATACAAAGGTCAGGTCGCGTATATTTACAATTTTCTTGTACTAAAGTGAAAACTAATTTTGGACACAAGGAAAAATTACCCAATTACAAATTTTGCTGTTTCGTTTTTATGCTGAAACTTTTATTTAATGTGAGTTGAGAATCAAAATAGTGAAAATTATGATATTAACATTAGGAATGGAACCCTCAAATCCTTGAGGATTTGTAAATTCGAGACTCGAACCCATAAAATTTTTTTTCTTTCAATTTTTCAATTAAAATTTGTTTTAAACCTCTTAATAGTTCTGAATGGTGGTCTAGGATTAACATAATTATAGGACAAACTCAACAACCAGGCCCTGACAACTAATTTAACACTTACGGGTAAATGATTTTTTTTACATCCATTACTGTTTTCATTCTGTGGGTCAGTTGTTTATTCAAGCCATATATTTTCTACTCCCTGCTTGCTAGGCCTGTCATAACTTCATATGCCTTATAATCTAACTTAAGACTAGGAGTGACACAACATCCAGTCCCCAGCCATTAATTCATCACTGTGAAAGGGTAAACGCACATTTCACCAATGATAAATATTTCTGCCATGACGGGAATCAAACCTGGGACCCTTAGCTAAGTAAAGAGACACGCTACCAACTGAATTAAGGTGTCAGATACTTAACTGAATGTATGAATGTTATAATAAATGGATTGTAAGAAATTGTTATAACATTTAATTATTATTTCTATTTACTATTATTACATTATGTTTGTATTTTCTTTGAGGTTCATAATTGTTTCCAAGATTTGAATTTAGATTTGTACAGTAGCGAATTCACCCAAATTTAATTTAAGATTGATTATTTTGATATGTGGGGAATGCCAGCCTCCACCGTGGTTCGGATTCCATGTTAAACTGTAGGTCCTTCATTTCATCTCACAATCACCCTGCCATTACACATTAGTGTAAGTGTGTATAACCAGAACGGGTAGTAAGACGCGTCGCTAATAATTAAAATTATAATATATAATTATTATTATTTGATAGCAATTACAATGTAGGGTAATTAATAATAATAATAATAATAATAATAATAATAATTATTATTATTATTAATTATTATTTTGATAGCAATTACAATGTAGGGTAATGGGGAAACAAATTTTACATACGCATACTAGAGTGTTTACTTAACTTCTTTTTAATATTCTTAGTAATAATCAGACATTTATTCATAACTATTTGTTAAGTTTGAATATCCAGACAAGGATAATAAATAATGAAAATAGAGTTAAAAAAAAAAAGAAAATTAAACAAATTTCGATTGTAATTTTGCATCTAACAAATATAGTGTACCTTCTCAAGAACTTTTGTCACTATCTTGACCGGTTTTTGAAAGCAGTCAGGCAATGGACCTTCTTCTCGACAAATGTTATGTTCCATCTCGATTCTCACCCTGTCGTTGAACCCCAGGGACTCGTCGCCTGCAAGGAGAAGAACCTGACAACACAAAAACACACTTGTGACAAAACTTGATAGATAACGATAAATAAAGACCGAGCGAATTCAATTTTTCTTGGATACAAATTGTCATTTTGCCTCCAAAAACTCTGAAAACTCAGCTACCATAAGAAGTCAACTTCCCTTCATTGGTTTTAATATGCCTCTCTTGAAATAACAGTTTGTTCACAAGTTACATAGATCAATGGTTGAATGGTCTAACATGTCACTCTGTGTTGGACTGGATTTCTCAGGAGAGTGAAACTGGGGTTCAAATCCTGGTCATGAATACTGATGAAGGTTCCCCACTTTCCCTTTCCTCAACTAGAGAACAACATAACAGCTAATAAAAAGAAATAGACTACCACCACCACCATAGTTTCCAGCCTGTGTCAGATAAAATGCCTCCAAATTTCTCTATCCTTCCGCCATCCCTCTTCCTATTTTTGCTTTCACACACTTTCTGTTATCTACTCCTCCAATCTCTTTCTCAATTTCCCTTGCAGTCTTTTTCCTACACACATAATCTCAATTATTCTCTTTGGTATTCTTTCCTTTCTCCTTGATAGTTTGATTCCTAGTGTTTAGCCTCATGACAGCTAAAATGTAATTCCCATGGAGGTAAAAATAAAAAAATCATCATTAACTGTTTACAGCCTGTAGCTGGGTCAGTTTATTAAAATGCCTCCATTTTCCTCTATCCTTCTATTACTCTTCCTCCTTTCATTTCTTCCATTCTTCTCCTCTTAATTGTACACTTTCTGTTATCTGTTCCTCTCATCTCCTTCTTGACCTCCCTTGTGGTCCTTTTCATACATACTTCATTTGCATTTTCTTTGGTATCCTTTCTTAAAAAAAAGGATGGTACAAGAGTAAATAAAAAAGTTTACCAATTAATGATTTTTTTTAAATTTGGAATCTATTCGAATCCTCAAATCTCGTGCATACTTCAGGATTAAAGGATTCGCCATACCCATCTCAACTAAAATATGACCACAATAAATAATTTACTTATTTAGAAATCTATTTTCTTCAGAAAAATTATTTTAGTTACCTACTAGCAAAGAAATAGATAACCAACACAGGCCAAATTGGAAGGGGTTTTGTGAGATAATGTTTTTGCAAAACAACCCAATTCTTGGAAAATTGGATATTCCAAGTTAAAAAGGTTCTTATAAATCAATATAAAAGGAAATCATCTTTAAATAAGCAGTAACAAGGAAACAATTGAATAGAATTTTGAAAAATGTTTTCCTTAGAGTAAAATAAAAATACACACATAATGTTGTGTCCTCAGTCATAAAAATACCTCAATTGAAAATTAATAGTATATAGGAAAGAGTGTGAGAAGTAAAACATAAGAAAGAAGTATCATTTACATTTAATATAATAATAATAATAATACTAATAGGATGAAGGAAGGGGGGACCTACTTGTCATAAAGTATCATGGCATCATTCTGTGCCTCCATGGGGTCGGAGTTGTCCACCTTATTAAGCAACTGTTGCCTGAAGTTGACTGCGGCAAGCCAGAACTCCAGCAGACTATGGTGGCCTTCCTGTTCTATGAACTGCAACAAGAGACAGACAAGTGTGATCTAGACTTGGTTGGTAGCAGTGATTATAAGCCTGACAACTTATCTCCTCCGGTAAAATGTCTAAAATGGAAGAGAGCCAACGTTTGTACAATTAATTGTACACAAATAACAAAGCTTGGTAGGTTGAAATTATCTTTTAATCACATATATGACCACATCATGACACCCAGACATGGGAAACAAACGCTGGACCCTTGGTTTAGCGAGTCTGATGAACATGTGTATTCAGGGATACTTTTCACCAGGTGTTGTCAAGGCTGATCCTGAGGACAACCATCATGTGTAGGTTTGTGAGATGTAGATTGGTAGTAAAGAATTAGTGAATAATGCAAAAGTTCCCAAGTTCAATTCCCGTCATTTTTAATAGTTAAGGCTTCTTTAAAAATAAAAATAGCCATTTAGCCTATATGTAAATAAAACAAACGAAATTGTGAATTCATAGTAGACCTAATTCCAGCCTTCATATATTTAGCAAACACTTGAAGTTATTTAAATTTGTGTCAGAATATTTGTCAAGACCTTGAAATTAAATGTGTAAACCAGCCATAAATTTTGTTAGCACTTGATGACAAGCGAACAGTGTTAAGTTGGAGATGTACTGTTTTCCACTCCATTGCAAAATATTTATCTTAGGTTATCAGATTGTTTAAAAGGTAAGTTCAGGTTTCGTATATAAAAAAAAACAATAAAGGAAACCAGTAACAATTTACTGACCTTAGTGGATATGTTTATATTCACATGTACTCCTAAGCCAACTTCCCTTTTTAACAAAAACACTGCATATTTAGACAAGTAATTTAAAAGGCATAAAATTACCTATACTATAGATATTCTCCTAGCTCAAACCATAGTCTGAGACTTCGCCAAGACTGAGAGATAGCGCACAAGTAAAATACTAATTTACAAAACGGGAAGATTTGGAGACTTGCACTAAACATGTGGTTTCCCAAAGGGATCATTAAATCATAATCAGGTTAGAAAATGAAAACTTTAGAATTTATTAATTACAAAAGAAAACAAAACATTTTACTATTAATTTAAAGAAAAGAAGAAAAGGTTTACATTCACCACAAACTTTACAGATTTGTAATAAATGATACATCATTTAACAAATGAATATTTCTCTTGTAAAAGACAAGAGAACCAAAACAAAATTAATAACGATAAAGAAAATAGCCTTCAACCATAATGCCTAATCCTCTTTAAAATTATAATTTAGAACACGTGCTATATAGGATCACGACTGATAGAAAATAGCAAACAAAAACCAGGTCCCATGGTTAGCGTAACATAAAGGTTACAAAATGAAATATAAAATAATAAACCTAAAAAGGCATAATTAGGGAGAAAAAAACTACACAAACCTCTACCTCATTATATCAAAAATAGAAAAAAGAAAGCGACTACATGCTCAATTTAAATCAACCCACAAAAAGGAAAATAAGAGAAAAACTAAATTTAGTGTTTCGTCAATCAGATACAAAAAAAGAGTAAAAGAGTCAATGGCATCATCTGCCCGAACAGGAAGTCGTGTGTCAGGTGAGGCCTATCAGAGACAAGAATGCAAGATAAAAAGGACCAATGGCATTATGGTTAATACTTTTAAACCAAATATAAGCAAAAGAAACTAAAAGGACAAAAAAACACTATAATAAAATTAAATACATTAAAAAAATATAGGTAAAAAGATATTTAATTATTTAGAAACATTATTAAAAACTTTAGTTCCATTAATTTCTGTCCATATCGCCACACACTGAGAAATTAATATAGAACTGCTCTTTAATTCAAACTTCGCTACTCGCCACTACCAGAAGATTCAAGGTCGAGTGAAACTGGGTCAGTTTATAACCAACAATACAGAGTGTACTTGCAAGCTTACCAGCAGACCAGAGTTAGCTCAGAGCCAGCTATCCTGGACCAAGATGTCATGGTTTGAATCTTGATTGGGTACATTCACAGTTAACATTTTGAAAATATTTTAGTTGTCACTGCATCATACTACTCATTCGGGTTATACACATATGTACAAATGAATTTAATGTGTTAGGAATGAGAAAGGTTGAATTTAGAGGAAGTGTACCCACATTTGTATGGAAGCAGAGTGTAAAACCAATTTGGGGTTACACCCGATCAGGATTTTAACCACCATTTTAACTGCCATCAGCAGTTTAGTCTAACACAAGAGTGACGCCTTAGACCATGCAGCCACCAAAACAGGTATAATACAAAATAAGGTAGAAAGATCGCTTCCCATAAAACTACTAGTTCTTTGTTTAGGTTGGATGTAATCATTGTGTGGATGAGGACTCGCACAGTACCTCCATGAAGTAGAAGAGAGCAGCGTCATTGTACAAAATGTCAAACAGGGTCACTTTGCTGCTCGTAAGAACATCTATCTGATGTTTACAGTGGAACTCGCTCCGAAGAAAGTCATTTATGTACCTGGAACCAAAGTTCAGCCATACAACTTATACAACTACTTTTCAAATAAACAACAGTTTCAAAAGGTGACATTTTCTTAGATAAAAATAATTTTAACTAGCTATTATATTTTGAAAATGTAAAATAATGGCTACAGTAATACAAGGTGATCCGTAATTTTATACAATAAAATGGTGCAGTGGAGTCTACAGTGAACATAACATAATACCAGGACTGCTTTGTTATCGAAAGAGTGACAAAGACAGGTCTGAGCGAGACTATCATTATGTCGTAGAGTTTTGTTATTGATCTGTGTAGTGGAACATTGCACGTTCATAAGAGATGTTCGAAGTGTCCACCATTGCATTCACAACTCATTTCAGCCCTAATGCACCACAGCTGACGTGTTCATTGCAAGATATGCAGCATATCCAGCACCCACAATTGCATTCCATAGATGTTCTGTGCCGTTGGGAGTACATACACAATTCCCTTCATGTGGCCCCACGACCAGAAGTCACAAGGTGAGAGATTCGGGAGATTGCGTGGCCATGCAACAGGTCCAATACGTCCAATCCATGGTGTCTACTTAACTTGACCAATGAAATCCCCGACCTTTTCCCCGATTTCCCCTGATCATCTCCTAAAATGTATGTCACATCCTTCTAAATCACCTTCTCCCCACTCCCCCTCGTTTTTCTATTAATCTTTTTTTATGAATAATATTAAGTTTTAAAATTTAAATAAACATGTTTTCTAAATTTGTATTAACATTGTTTACTAAGAATTAAAAATATACTACACTGCTTCAAACAAACAAAAAATGACAGAATCACATTATTACTGATTTAATGATTATTGTATTTCATATTTGAGTAAAACAACATTTTCCCAGATTTTTATTGTAATTTACCAGATTCCCGACTTATTCCAGTTTTTTTTTCCCTGATCACTTCAAATTCCCGCTTTCCCTGATTTTCTCGGACGGTAAACATCCTGGGTTCAATCAATCACCTGGGATAGTATTAATCCAAATGGCATGGACGTAATGAGCAAGGACTTCCCCTTGAAGCAGCCACATGTTCAGCTGTGTTGCCAGAGGAACATCCTTCAGTAGTTGGGAGAGAACGGTCTGCAGAAAGTTTAAGTAGTTTTCACCTCATAGTCATGCAGGAATTTAATATGATCAAAGTAGAATATCACTCACGTCTACCCAAGAGTTGATGGAGAAATAATATTGCGAATGGACCTCCAGGACAGCATTTGGACTTTTGTGGCCCAAATGTGCTGGTTGCAGAGATTGACTCTGCTATTTATGGTAAATGTTGCTCCATCTATTGCCAGTATTATGGGAGGAATTATGGACCTGTGGCGCGGTGGTGCAGCAGCCACTGCAGAATGTCCTGTGGCGTTATAAATGGAAAGCTGGATTCAACTACTGCACAAGTTGCAAATGGAAGGGCACAGTAATTGGTCATGAAATGTTCTCCACTCAGATGTCTGTGACAGGTGATGACATATTGCTAATCACTGAAATTGAATTCGATGAGCATTCCATAGAATGCAGAATTGCCTCTTCCACTGCAATAGTCCTACGACATTGCGGCCTAACAGCACTAACCATCACAGGTGCAAAGTGACCTGTTTCACTCAGGAACAATTCACTGCTACAAATGCCCTTGGATTTGGGTGTCGTTGGACAGGAAATCGTGCAGCATATGTGCGAGCAGTGGCACCGGAATTCTGTCCCTCCTCACTGTAAATCAGAATCATGTCAGTTCAGTCGTTTGTGTATTGGTCCTTCATCTTACTCGCCACTTTCAATCACATCAAGTAATCAAGTATGAGGTTCCATTTCTCTGAAACACCAAAGGACATATGCACAATGCTACCCTGAAATGTTGCCATATCTCGATAAGGAAGCAGCACCGGCAATATGTTATGAGACTTTTAGTTACTTTTTATGTAAATTCTACCCAACCACTTCATTGTATACAATTATGAATTACCATGTATGTAAATTAATAAGTTGAATTTTTTTTCTTGGTGGAGAAAAATAATACTATAAATCCTGCTATAACAATGATTTATGTTCCTGAAAAACGCAACTTTACAGAGAACGTTTTGAAGTTACATTTTCCCATAGAAATCAAAGTAGAGTCTAGGGGTAGGCTTCCAAGCCCCCCCAAACATGTCAATTTTCACAGCTTGTTTAATATATTCTCTGCTTTTCTTTGCAACTGGAGTTGTAGATGAATTACATGAACATTTAAATGCCATTTTGAACAAACAAAACTACTATAGCGAGATTATAAATCTATAAAAATACAAACACGCACAAAGAAAAGTAAACACAAAGTCTGCACAAGCCTGAACTAAACAGAAGGTAAGTTGATGTTTAACATAGATCAATTTAATACTAAATATCCATGTTCAGTTTGGGTTAAAATGGTGGTAGGGCATTTTACTTTCACATAGGTGCTGCTTTCTTTATTCTACCAGTACTTTACAGTAGCAGTCCCAATGGCTCAGCAGGTACAACTCCACGCTCAGCCATTATGGGGAGAGGGGTTGTGACTCATTGTATCGAGCAAGCTGTGAAACAGGAAGTGTATAGGTGGTGGTGGCTAGCATGATTCACCATACATACAGTCAATTAGAGAACAATTAAAACTTGGCACATGATTCAAATGGTTGAAAAACAAAGTTGTAGCCAGTCGCAGTCAATGTTATTTAAAAAAATGGGGTAACAGACTGTTAACAACATTGTGCTGGACACTGTTATAGCAGGAATTAATGTATTTTCATCCACAACTAATGGTACATACTCTTTGTCCATGATCTGGTAGATGATATTCTGAGCCTCAGTAAAACATTCAGGGTCTAGTTGATTATCTTGTACACAAATGGTAGCAGCGACACGTGTTTTCACTTCTTCAGACAGTGGGATGGGATGTGTAGCGCCGTGTCCTATATACGTTCGGTATATTCTGATTGCGTCATTTACCGAGGACTGTGCCACATCGTAACATTGGCATGGCGACTTGGGTGATGTGTCTGACGATCTTCCATCTTGTGGTCCATCCCTAGAAATGTCAGCTTCTGACCTACTGCCAGCAGAGGCAGAATCACCGACGACCTGATCCCCCATCTCCATAGAAATATTATTTAGAATATGTTTACAATTAGATATAGAAATAACAGCATCAGAATCACTATTTAAAATATATCTTCCACATTTGCATAAATTAATGGATCTGGAATCTAAGTCTTGAGGTGCCGGTCTTATGTCTGAATCGGCTTTGTGATCACAGACGGGCACCATGGATTGAGAAGGTTCACAGGTATCTTGATAAACTACACTATTATTTGATAACAGAGGAGGGGACACTTGTCTTTTAAAATCACCACTGTTACTCTCATAACTATGAGAGCTAAATAATTTACTACAAGGTTCTAAAGTTGATTCCTCCTGCTGTATTGGCGGTTTGAGGGGAGTATCAGGACATATTAGTTTGTCAGCAGTTTCTTTTGTTGACTTGCAGTGAGGTGTCATGCCTTCCAGCTGCTCATACGTGAGAGAGACGCGGGTAGGAGTGTCGAGCACAGCTGATCGGAAGCACTCGACATCCAACCAGAACCTGACAAGGCTGGCCGCCTCACAAGCATCCAGGTACTGTATGTAGTAACTGAGGGCCCCCTTGTCTGTGAGCACTTCCACAAGATTCTTAGAGAGCCGAGAGCAGGCTGGCAGATCACCATCATCATCGCCTGCTAACAGAACACAAAGGTGACATCAAAAACACTCTTATCACCAGGGCCCGGATTTTGATGGCATGTCATTTTTTTTTGTCCATCAGAGACAATGCTCATTTGTACATAAACGCTGTTCATGTGTCCCTGGTTGTAGAAATGTATATTTTATAGGTTGTTTTTTGGTCTTTTTTTGCCATTTTAGATCTTTAAGTCCTTTTTATTGCATTTTTGTTTGTTTAATAAGTCATTTTTAAGCATTTTTTTGAAAAGAAAATTTAAAATTGTTTACACTTTACACTTCTGATCTTGTTTTCAAGAGAGTGTGTGAGACAACTAAATTGTACAGGCCCTAAATGCATAGCAAGTCCCAAAACAAATGAAGTATTGAACCCGGCAATAAAATAAATAATTTGGCAACCTCCCTATTAAATATAATATTCTGATAGGAACTAGGATACAGCATTGAATGGACCATATGTGATGGTGTATGCACACTGGTTGCCAAACACTTACCAGCCTCCTCTTCATTGAAACCAACAAGTGGGCCGACCAAACACGGGTTGAAGCCATCTCCCGGGATTGAAGGAGCCTCCCCGTTAGACAGGAGGGAGGTGCCACCGTGCTTTGGTGACTTGGCAGGGGAGGTACCAGGTGACTTTTGCCCTGGTGAAAGCATGCAACATTTCAAATACAATACACTCTTTCTGCCTTTACCCTTGAATTAAATATTGAGAGGAGTATACAAGGACAAGGTATCATACTTAAAACCCAATAAAACACATAATTATCTAATTTTCAGTATAGATCAGTCCCCCTTTTCAGTAGAAGAGAGTAAAACACAGACTGTACTAAGGCAGCATGGCTAGAGGTTGATCAATGTCACTTAGATTTTGTTGTTGCCTGTTTCTTGCAGTTGCCTAGGTTCAAACTTGTCTCTTTATTCTTGGTAGATGGATAGAATGTTGTATTTACATTATATTTAATTACATGTTTATTGAATAATTAAATTAAATGATCTGTTATTATTGTTTATATACATGGTGTCAACATTATAACATATTTTACACAGCTACAAAAACAAAGTTTAGACCACATTGTAATTTACTAAGGAAATACCAACTAAAAACCCAAAGTCATTTCTAAATAAGTACTGATAGGCTAATATCCATAATATATAATAGCCTAGGCCCTATACTATATAATAGGCCTCTGTCAAACAAATATTTATAAAAGTATGACACATATTTACAGAGATAATTCTTACTTATTTATTGCTTCTAGATAATCATTATGAAACATGGGAAATGCATAAATAAATATATATTCCACTTTCAAGTTCTGGGTAATTGGCTGCTAGGATAAATCAAAGGTTTATGATGTTTATACCTGACCACCAGAATGATGCATGTTTTTTTAAGTAAGTCTTTAAGCAACACCTGATATGGTTGGGTCAACAAGTTAAGATTGTTTGTAGCCCGTTCTTTCTCCCTTCCCCTCTTCCTCCGCCTGACCTATCTGCAAGATGACTGTCACAGAATATTTGGAATAAGTCAATGCTCTCGAATATTTTTATTCTAATGTGGATAAATTTTTCTCTGATTAGATTGTAGGGGAGACCCTTGTACCTAGGGCCACCCTTAATAACTCTGATAAAAGTAAGGTAAAATTTATTCCTCAGTCATATTCATGTTTCACTTTAACATTAGGTTTTGGCGGGAATCAGAGGCTATTTGCTTTTGTGAAATGGTTTGCAAAATATATGTACCAAAAAAATGGCAAATTTAGCCTAGCCAGGATAGGGACTACTGTGTCCCCTTAAGTCTTTTATAGAATTTGGGACTTTATTATACTACTGTATATTGAAATAAATATGTTATACACTTAGGTAGTTTGGTCTAATAAATAATGTAATCTCTAACAGCCCAGCTAAACAAGATTTCAAATTATGCAAATATGTGGCCCAAGGTACAACAGCCCATTGTCCGTTGGGCACCGACAAGTAAGAAACAGACAATCAGCCTTACAGGGGTTTCGTTGTGCCCCTCCTTCAACACTGGGCTTCGCTAGTGTCACTGCTGGGTGATGATAGGACTAATCACAGCGATCTTAGTGGTGAACGACTCAAAGCTGCCAAAAGGAGCGCAACCATTTTAACCTGGAGGTTGAGTGTCTGGGTATATTATTTGTCTGTGACCTTGGGCTATTTACAAAGATTTACAAAAGAAATTAAAAAATATATTCAGGTGATGACCAATTTTCCAAAAAAATATTTAAATACAAGGAAAATGTACTCTTTTAGTGTAAAAATTTTGTAAATGTGTTAAACACAAACAGACTTACATCAGTTTAAACAAAAAGGACATAGGTACAAGAGTCTCCCCTATTAGACTAGGCCTGTATTTCATTTTTTGAGTATGACATTTTCAGATTTTTTTTTTGGTAATATATGAAATTTCTGACTTATTCCCATTTTCCCCAACAACTTCAAATTCCCGGCTAGTTCCTATTTTCCTGAATTTTTCCAAATGGTAGACACCATGTACAGTCAACACTGGTTAAATAATGAACCTCTAGGACTCAGATATTTTGTTCATTTTGTCCGAAGTTTACTAAAACCGATTCTTTTAAATCTGAGAGTAGTGGGTTAGTGACAACCAAAATAAGAGTTCAAATACAATCGCTCTTTATTACTATCATTACTATCAGCACCACGTCTTACTACCCGTTCGGGTTATACACACTTACGCTAATGTGTAATGGTAGGGCGATTGTGAGATGAAATGGAGGACCTACAGTTTAACATGGAATCCGAACCACGGTGGAGGCCTGGCATTCCCCACATTCACAAGATGTCTTGTCAGAGGTGAAGGAAGGGTTTGGCAATCAGATAAATTTGTGCCAGGACCGAGGATTGAACCCCGGACCCGCTCTTTATTAAAATCTATTAATTAATATTTTTTAAAAAAAATCTGTTATATGATGTTGTTTACTGTATACTCTTTTCATTAATATATTTTCCAGATCCTTCTCTAAAGTATATGCTTTTTACACACTTGATTCCACACTATCCCATGCATTCAAAACACTAAACTGAGTAGAAAAGTCTAGTTTTTTTGATTTTCATATACTCTCTCGAGGAAAGGGATTAGTGAAAACAATTACTAAATTGTCACAGACTGTCATTCACTGTTCTGTAACTCCTGTTGTATTAATACAACTCAGAAGACTGTCTTCCTTTACTTGGCGCAAACAAAGATAGCCTATTAAAACTTAAACCAGGTCAGTAAGTACAGTGATTGTTTAAGTTCAGCCCTCCCCCCTGCATTCATTTGGCATATTCCGTACTTTCAGTGGAGCTTTTGCTACCTAAACAAGAACTCGGCTAGAGAATCAGTGTCTTCAAGTTTAAACAACCAAAAACTTATGTTTTTAAAGAATGATGTTAGACTGACATTTATTATTGTTTTTTCTGTTCATTAAAACCGAAGTTGAGTGTTCAACAAATTTGTTAACATACAATGGAATGTATGTGGGTTGGCAGCAATGAATTAGGTTCACTGTAGCCAAATGTTCAGTACAACCGAGTTCACTAAAACCAGAGCTAACTGTATGTATAAATTACTGACTAGTGTGAGTAGGCCTGGTTGGAAGGAAAGGTTATAAGGTTATAAGGTACAACTTTCTAACCCGCCTCGGTGATGTAATTGGCTAACGCGCTAGTCGTGTTTAGCTCGACTGCTGAGGGCGGGGAGATCGAGGTTCGAATCTCGGTCGGGTGAACTGGGAGTGGTTTTTCCTAAATGGTTATCCACTCTACCTCCACGCAAATGCGGGTTCACTTTCTCTAATTCAACCTTCCCAATTCCTAATCCATTAGCGTAATTAGTACTTAAAGCGTATAACCCGAACGGGTAGTAAGACGCGGTGCTAAATATAATATTTCTAGTAAGTGTGTAGGCCTTGTCCTTCTAATCTCCTTCCAGTGTTTAATTTAATACAGCATCAGTTTGAAGACATTTTTCCGTTGCTTTTACCCTTATACATAGATAACAAGATTTGATAGCCATAACTCTAGATACTTTGCATGCCAAAAACCAACCAACAACGTTGAATTCAATTAAAACCAGTTGGTGGTAGAATGGGCCAAGGTCTCACTCTCACAATAGAGCTACTGGACTTCCTATGACAGAATATTAGGGTTTGAATCCTAGTTGGATGTACTGAGGGTGCTTTTTCCTAAATGAATAATTTAATCTACCCTACTATGTCCCTAGCACTGTGTCTTACAACCCGTTCGAGTTATACACTTATCTACTAATTATGCTAAAGGATTAGGAATAGGAAAGGTTGAATTTAGAGGAAGTGAACCCACATTTGCGTGGAGGGAGTTTGGAAAACCATTTAGGAACCCCCCCCCTCCCCCCCTCAGTTCACCCAACTGAGATTTGAATCTTGATCTCCCCGTCCTCAGCAGTCTAGCTCAACACGATTTCCTAAATGGTTTTCCACTATCCGTTCAAACAAATGTGGGGACAATTCCTCTAAATTCAACCTTCCTTATACTTAACACATTAGTGTAATTAGAACATATGTATACCAAAATAGGTAGTAAAACAGTAAGTTATGATTAAAAAAAAAGTCAATCAAAAACTGAAAAGCCTATCTATCAGAGATAACAAGTTGGGTTCTTCCATAACAAAAGTATTGTTTCAAGCTAAAGCATCACTTGTTGGAGGACAATAAGCTGCCTTATCATGAAAGTCTTCAGCAGACTAACATGCCAAAGAGGTTGCCCAAATTTGTGAGGAAACAGAGGTCAAAACCACCTCAAAGATAACAGGTACATCACAATCTTTTGTATTTAATCACTATTTGCCAAAGGTCTTTTAACACCGTATCTTAACCTACCTGCGTGTGTTAGGCCAATACTCATAGGCACTAATTATGCTAATGTTTTAAGGACGAAGAAGGTTGAATTTAGAGGGAGTGTGCCCCATTTGCATAGTAGTGAGTATGAAATCATTTATGAAATACCACCCTCATTAGGTGTACACTAGACAGGAATATGAGCCTCGTCATCAGCAGTCCAGTTTATTGTTAGTGTGATGTCGTAGACCATTTGACCAGGGAAGTGGGTCTCAGAATGTCATTTGGCCCAAGAGTAGGGCCAGTTACCCAAGGAAAGATCCAGAAACTTAAATATGCACCTACAATAAACTAACGAGTAATGTATTCACACACACCAAGACATCTTAATGATACATAAATATCCAGAAGAGCCGTGGAATAAGCAACGCTTGGAAAATTTCTCATAGCTCTGCGTAAAGTGAGTTAGAATAGACGAAAAGACCTGGGAGGGATTGTGAAGGTATGTCTGGATAGTTACTTAAAAACTGTGACGCATGCGTTTAGTTGAAGGACAACACTCACAGAACGTCCTACAGATTTATGGGCAGCAATAGCCATCTAACGATAGTAAAAATGAAGGCTCCTTCTGGTAATGGCTAGAACCTGTTCTCAAGACGGACAAAGGTAGCATCTACAACAAATTACAACTCATCGCACGGTGCTATCCTGTTGTGAATGATGGTATCCATTTATCATCTATGTTAATACTTTTTAAGACTAGGTATTTGTTTTGAAATTATGTAGACTATATTTGTGTTAAGAGTTTTTGTTGGTCGAGGCTAAGAATTTATAGATTAAGTCAGGCCTCTTTTCATTTATATTGCCAGGGTAAATATTATTTTAAAAATACTCTCAAAGGTATATAGCAAATAGGTTGATGGTTTGCTGCTTCATCCATCCCATATTAGGTTTATTATTTGTTATAAAATTAATTGAAGCGTATAATTATATAAATTGCAAGATAAATTGCTAACTTTGAGGATCAAATAAGATTTTTTATAATTTTATTTCGAATGTAGGCTAAGAATTCCTCCTAAAACCTATAGTTTATAGATGGTTAGGTAATGAACTTAATGAAAGAATTGTCTATTATAAACATTATCTATTTACACATATGGCCTACATGGCTATATACTCTAGATGAGTTAACGGAGAAGAGAACAATATTTACCGGATTTCTTCCAGAACTGCAACATTTTTCATGTTATTAATATGACATTGACAGCTAAGAGGGCACTTCCTTACATTATATCGCAAAAATACATAATCCCATTATATTATAGCAACAATGCAGACTTATTTTATTCCTACAATTATAATTGTTTGTGCCAGATTAGCAATTTTGAATCAAAATACAATAATATTATTATTTATTTGGTGTAGCTGATATAGAAATAATACTGAATATTAGCTCTCATTTAAAAAAAAAAATCACAGCTTATTTAAACCAAAACATTCTTCCCATGAAACTTATGACGGATTTAAGTGTTAGTTAACAGCGCCCTCTATTCTGATCCCACGCTATTAATACTTTGAAATACGACTAGGGTTTTAAGGCCGCATTACACGCAGGTTGCAGTGCTGCTTTCTGACGTCGTTTTGCAGCGCTGCAAGATGATCGTGTAATATACCTAAATGATCGGTGCGCGTATCAGAAAGCTGGCAGCGCAAATATCAAACGAGTTTAATATTTTCTGATCGGACGACTACTTTCTGCACCGTGTAATCGCTTTCTGCGCTTCCTACTTGTCGAATGTTGTACTGCGCATGCGTGCGCCTGGTCGAGATAAGGTAGTACCAGACCAGAGGATATATTTTCTCAACATTTTCGTTCATGTGGACCACGTTCACTGTGTTTGTATTAGACTATAGACTAAAGAAGCTTGTAGATGTCTTCATTCATACGTTTAAGTAGTTTCGGAAGTCATCAGCATCTAATCCAGGTAAAATCATGACACATTGTTCCGTTTTAACACTAAATTTCGACTCCACACACGTTTGTTTCTGCGTTTTACGATACTACGAGATTTCAAACTTTGGTAGTACTCGTACAATATAAGCAGCTCTTCGTCTTCTTGTTGTTGATGAGATATATTGGCACAATGAAAATTTAGAATACCGTAAAAAGCAGGTATTTTATCCATGTCAAACATATACAAATTAATCCTTGGAATAAATTAATAATAGTCTTAAATACAATATAAACTATCAAAATAACTCCTGTATAGAAACAAGCTCTGCAATAATGAAACCGATTGCATTGCCAGACATTCTATTAATTCTCAAATAGTTAATCTAAAATCTTTGTATGGTATATTTAAAGTTTTTCATAGTTTATTTTATTTCACTATTTTATTCATATAAAATTTCTTATTAATCTTTTAATCATCAAGTCAATTCCTATTCCATTGAGTATCTTCAGCCGTTACCTCCAGCTTAACAGGTCAAGTGCCTTCTTCCAGTCATCAGTGAAACCAACCACTACTTCTTCCTTAAGGTCAAGGATTCTTCCCTCTCTACTTTATTTCTAATTCCTGAAATTAAACTACATCTCTCCTAATAACTTCTCTAAATTATTTTTAAGGTACTTAGTGATTATTCTAGATAGAAGCAATACAATACACATTCAAAAAAGCATTTTTTCTACTAGTATTTCGAACTTAGCTCTCTTTAGTATAGATGAGTCCAAGATTCAGATTACGTACCCACCGATGGGGATATCAGGTTAACAAAAATTTATGTATCACATAAATTAAGTCAATTTTGGGCATGAAAAAGACCTCCTTAGTTAGCTGGGTGGACACTACACATTAGTCATAAGGAGTTACTTAATATGTTTATTAATTTGGGTGAAATATCGTCACCCGAGAATGCAAGTGTTCTATGTCAATTTTTCACTTTTGTGTAAGAGGGCATTGAAGTTTGACCTTGTGTTTAAAACCAATGTTAGTAGATGACAACTAGAGTTTATATCCTCTTATGTAATTATATATTAGTTTCAATTTCACCACAGGTGAATTATATACATTCTAAATAAACTTAAACACCGAATATCTCAAATTTAACAATTTTGGTGATAGAACACTTGCATTCTCGAGTGAAAATATCCTAGTTATTTAATACATACATACCTAATCCCGCCGTTCCCTTACGGGGTGGTCAAGAAACTGTGCATAAAGCTCAAAAAAACAACTCCGTACTTAATACATTCTAACTAACTTTCTCTACACTTCCCTATCCTTGTATACTCCCTTCGCTTTAACAACATTCGCACACTTAGTCATATATGTTATTTTATTCTTAAAACTCTTAATGTTTTTCTTTCTCGTACATTCGTCTACAACAATTAACCACATCTTTAATGGTCTACCCTTTCCTTTAAATCAACACACTCTTCCATTTTGAAAATAATACCTGGTAGCGTGGTATAGGTACCAGCTCTAAGAGACCTGTTCATTGTAGTCATGGATGAAATAAATAACGAGGGAAATGGTAGAAATAATTGATGAGGGAAAGATTAAAGCAATGTTGTTTCAGATTACCTGATGTTGTGGGGTGATGAGAAGAAAGAAGTATAGGAACAGCTGGAGGTCCGAGAAGAAGTGGTGGAGTGGTATGGAATGAGGTTCAATCTAAGAAAGAGTGAGATGGTGATCAAAAGGATGAAGGACAGGTATACAACTGGTGCGACAGTGAGAGGGAAGGAATTGAAGATAGTAAAAAGTTTCAAGTATTTGGATAGTATTGTAGAGGAGAGTGAAAGAATCACGAGATAAATTAGTAAGAGAGGAAGGCAAGCAAAGGCATTTTTCAGAAGTGTAAGAAGCCTGATTTCAAGCAGGGACATGCCAGATAAGTGCAAGGGATTGGTTTATAATGTCTATTACCAAACAATACTGCCATATGCTGCAGAAACGTGGATAGTGAAGAGACAGGATAAAAGCAGAAGGCAGGTGAGTG
Organism: Timema cristinae; assembly: GCA_039000515.1. Taxonomy (NCBI): domain Eukaryota; kingdom Metazoa; phylum Arthropoda; class Insecta; order Phasmatodea; family Timematidae; genus Timema; species Timema cristinae. The sequence goes on along the minus strand of JBCFYV010001001.1, from coordinate 4,376,194 downwards.
AAATGAAATACCTGAGAAGCAGGATCAGTGTGATGAAATTTGAAAGGATGAGTACTAATGAGAGAGTAAGAGGTAATGTAAAGGAAGAGCCCGTGCAGGACAGGATATAGAAGGCACGACTAAGGTGGTATGGCCATGTGAGAAATATGGAGAGGGGAAGGATGCACAGGAGAATGTTTGATATGGAGGTTAGGCTAGGTGGCTGAGACTAAGACCAAGGGACAGATGTTTTTAGGTAGTAAGGAGGAGTGTAGAGGAGAAAGGAGAGGACCAGTCCAAGGTGGAGAGAGAGATGTAGTGGGAGGGAAGAAGGAGTTGGAGAGGCTTATATTTCAAACAGACTTAGCCAGTGGTTGGAGGCTGTTCATAATGATGATGATGATGATGATAGAAGTGGTTAGAAAATGTTGTACTTATAGATCCCGTGAATATAAGTGGGGATTCACTTACACACACCCTATTTTTTTTTAATTGGACTTTTTAATTTTATTATTAATTTTCATTGTATAGCAATGCTGGAACAACAGTTTTAAATGGTAAAATTTAAGAGTTATTAGATAATTTATTATATGGTTAAAAAATTCAATTATAATATCGTAAAAAGGTATGCTGTAATAGTCCGTGCTAAATAATTTTATTTTAAGCAAGCAGATTTTGTTTAATTTGAATTTAGCGTATTCTAGCGGTGATATATTTTGTCATCAGTAGCTGTCACAAATTCACCACTAATTTATTCTTAATTTAGGTGTTTGTGCATCACTGTTCTTTGTGTTATGTTTAAGACTTTAGTCTAAAAATAATGTTGATTTAGTACTTTATTTGTTTTTATGTGGTAGGTGACTATAATTTAATTTATTTGCCACTTTTACTATAATTTTCTCAGGTTATTTTGTTATGTAATAGTACTTTTGAGCGTTCTTAGAGGTAACATTAAGTTAATGCTGTGTTGCTCTCCTTTCTCAAAATAAAGCTAGGCTTTGACTGGTTGGCGGGCTTTTTCTTTTCAAAATATTTTCAAAGTTCACTCGCCTTTATTTTTAAATTTTAACTTTTTACGAAACTTTACTATTTTGTTTATGGCAATTTAAACTGCTAATTTTTAAAATCTTAGTCAAGATTTAAAATTAATATCAGTTTAAGACAAAGCCTACCATGAAGTGGTCTGGGCCATCTCTGGATAGTCTTTGTACTACACACTTTTACACTTACTGCACACTAAAAAACATTTCTGGCGCATTAAAATGCATATTTTATCAGACAATACAACTAGGGCTTACTGTTGCTACTTAACCATGCGTTTCCATGGCAACGATATTTGATTTTAGTATTGTTTTGTCCATGGTGTCATAAGTGTACTCTCTGTCATTAAAAATTTGAAAGTTCATTGACACACGTACAAAAGTACGCCACCTTTTCCTATCTCTATCCAATCCACCTCATTACAGCTTATTCCTATCTTGAGCTAGTTCTATCCAGTCCATTACACCTTATCCCTATCAAGCTAGTTTTATCCAGTCCGCCTCATTACAGCCTATCTCTTTCAGGTTCATTCTAATGTTATCCCCCCATCGCGTCCAGGCTTTCTCAATGATCTCTTCCTATTGGTTTGCCAGTCAGTACCCTGAACACAGTTTTAGACTCTCCCATTTGTGCTGCATGTCCTGTCCGAAGTAATCTAAGAGACTTGATTATCATAATGCAGGATGTCCAGTAACCTGGAAAACGGCGAGAAGTCAGGAAATTTGCATGGTCAGTGGAAAAGTCAGGGAATTTGATGAAATTTCGGTAATTTTCACATATTCACTTAAGAAATACACAACTTTAATTTAAAATAATAAAAATAACACATTTCTTCCTGTTAATACACGCCTCAAATCTCTATATGATGATGTCATTACTATATAAAAAAAGTCCACAATATTAAGAAAGGTTCTTCCCACAATGTCAAGCATCATATGTGGGCACTTTAACATCATCATGTAGCGCCACTACAGAAAAGGACCATCCTACTCAGCACATAGTAGTGCTGTCTGACTCTTACTTAGATCACAAACCTGGCATCCATAACAGATTTTTCCTTATGAGCCCAAGGAATTAGAGCTCGACATCTTTATGTCTGTATAAATAATAATAGTCTACTCTCTAAAATAATTTATGATCAGGATATAAATGGATTTTAACTAGTATTAAACCTGATTCCCTCCTTTAGTATCACAAAACTTCCCTATGAAAAAATGACATTCATTGGTGTGAAAAGCCAAGTAACACATTTGTGTGAAGGGGGAGGGGGAGCTAGACTAAATGTCTACATGATTTTACATGAGGAGAGGGGGGCTAAAAAGATAAGAAAAAAGCGTCATGTGGTTAATGAACGACCCCTAAGACGATATTTTAATGTTGCAATCTCATCTCACTGAAATCTAACATAACATATTCAACAGGGCATTGCTTTAGGCTGAGATCTTTTTAATACCTCAGTGTATGGCATGATTTCAGGATTTGTACTATGTGTCAAAAAATAAGCCTATTATATTAAATTGCAATCTAAGTTTAAATAAAAAAATAATTGACTGGAAAAGTTGAAAACTAGCTTTGGAAAACCTGAAAAATTAGAAAATTTTAAAATATATTTGGGTTGGACACCCTGTGACAATTGATGAGTACAAGGAGTGTAGCTCATTATGTAACTTCCTCCACTCCCCAATATCCTCATCCCTATTTGGACCAAATATTTTCATATAAGCACCTCTTTTTCGAACACCCTAATTATTTTCTCATCATATTATAAAAAGTAAGAGACCATATTCCACACCCATAAAGGACAACTAGTAAAATTATTGTTTTGTATATTCTGAGTGTGCTCTATTGTGGTTATATTGAACAAAATATTTGCTGTTTTCCATAATTCATTTTCGGGAATGGTGCGTAAAAACTGTTAACTATAAGACACTTTTTATATTAAATAGCAAATCATAAAAAAATATAAGCCTACTACTATCACTATATTCACAAGGAAACTACAAATTGAAAGAAACCAATTTCTACTCCAGTATCACTAAGGTAAGTGTGCTGACTATCCCTCATAATTTAAATCATAACAAAGAAACAAAAAATAGTTATACTTGAAATTATTCCAATAACAAACAAAAACCATAAGATTGGAATCTAGAGAAATTTTAACACACCAAAAATGTCAAAATTTATTTACCCAAATAATTGTAAGGGAAGGTCTAAGAAGGGAATAAAAAGAAAATACGAGTGTCACAATAGGGAAACTAAAAAAATATGTCAGGTAAACTAAAATTACAATGGGCAAAAAGTTTACTAATGGGAATTCAGAGATTCTCACTGTAAATGTAAATGCTTTGAGGGAGTTTGTGTCGAAGATAGAATGAAAGAATTTGCTAAGTTCTTGGAGCTTGAATCATACGCAGCAAAATGTATCTTTGTTAAAAGTCATTCACGAGCTAAGTTTACCTGGATGGCAGCTCGAAATGTTACTAGAAGTAATCCCTAATATATCACTACGCCAACAGCTGACATCTATCACTTTGGATGACTGTAATGAAAACAGATGGTAATATATTAATGTGATAGTTAACCACAGTAATTTAGGCCAATATTATTTATATATTTATTTGAGGACGGACACAAAGTTTATTTATAGTTTTATTCCCTTAAAAAATATTAACACCACTTTCACAAAAACTTCTACTGAACATAGCTTCAAAATGGCGACTGACGAATTTAAACCATATGATTGAACATAACGGTAAACAAGTTTTTTACAATGATACAGACACGCAGTTGATGAAAATATTTTATTCAGTTAAATATTTAAAAACAAGATAAAATAATCATAATAATATAATAATCATATGTAAAAAAATGACAACAATTTTCTCTTTTCCAAGTAAATACGATGCCTGTATTAAAAGATACTGATGTGTGCACTATATTACACAAAATCAGTAATGTTCCAAAATGAAAAATAAGTACTATTAATTATGGTTAAAATATTGTTTTGAGTTGGATGAAAAGAAATTATTTAAAAAAAAAAAGAAATAGTATCAGAAAACTTAAGTTTACGTTATTTTAAATGTAATATATAACAGGTAATTAAAGATCTTTACATTTATAACAAAACTGTGATCTTTTACAAGTGTTGGCAACCCAAAACCTAAACATATGATTTTCGAACTGCCATCCAGGTAAAAACCAATCATGAACGGAATATAGCAATAAAGTGTATGTGAATGTAGTAGGTTGAAAGTGGAACAAGAACTCAAAGAAAATAAATAACAAAGGGGTGTAACATTTAGCCAACCAGCAAGTATATAAAACCCTACTTTGTTTTTTCAAACATTGAGAATTCTCGGCTATCTAGTGTATGAATACTTTGAAGACACTTGAACCTATACAAGACAACAGAATAAAAGGTTGAGGATAAACTAAGATTGACCCTGAAAAAGAGAAGCAAGTGATTGTTCAAATAGAGGAGATTCCTAAATACAAACCACACTATTCACAAGTAAAAACTGACACGGAATTTCTCACCACTGAAACTACTTTATCAGTGATGTAAAGCATGTACAAACAAGAAGTCACCCAGTTTCTTGTGAATTTTACAAAGTGCTTTTCTACTCGAAATTCAATCTTCAAGTAAAACTTAGTAAAAAAGATACCTGTACTTTGAATGCCCAAAAGTAGAATGCCACATACCTGGAATTCAAGCACATTAAAGAATAACATAATAAACATCTCGCTGAGGCTAAACAAGATCAAGAACTAATAGAGGAGGACCTCTAAAAGGACTAGAGAAAGGCCCGGATATCTAGACGTTATTACATTTGACGTGCAAAAAACACTACCGCCACCAAGAATTCCTACTAATATAATCTTTCATAAAATACAGATGTGGAATTCATTCTGGGTCAGACAGAAAAGGTTATTGCTATGTTTGGATCGAGTGAGAGGCAAGTATAAGAGCCCATTAGGTAGGATAGTGCATAAAAACAATGGGTGGTGGCCTGAACCATAATATAAAACTGACTTTGTTGATGAATGCTGGTACGGACACCCTCCCCAACTCCAAAAAAGATTACAAGTAATTTACCTAATGGTGCAGATTTCAGGAACATTGAAGGCACATTAAAGTTATAGCAGAGGATGTATGTAAAGATAAGCTCGTGGTCACAAAGATAGATAGGGGTGATTTTGTTGGAGTCACAGCACCAAAGAGTATTGTTAACCAGATAAAAGACATACTTAATGACCAAGTGAGTTGGCTGAAGACATGATAAGTAACTATTGCTAAGAAAGATCCACTTAGTATTTTTCTTGTCAATACTTTCATAGGAGATGCTAAGAAAGTGAACATTGAAAAAAATCCCCATGTCGCAGTCGCTCTGATAATATCGTTAATTAGCTGCAGACATTGTGGTCTAATGAAAGCCCATATAATCATTGACATTAACAGGCATAAAATCCATTGTGGATCTCATCCTCACTGATGCCAAGAGATTTTATAAGAACCTTGTTACAAATGAAAGCGTTGAAAATGATGTAGATGACTTCAATGGAAGTTTTGATTTTGATATTGAGACTTGAGTGATAAGGGTGTTTATTCTTTACTTATTCAGGGTACTCTATGACATCTTAAAGCACGTAGGGTTTTATAAATGTTACTTTACTTATTATTTACTTATGTATGTTTGTGTAGTAAATTTTTAAAATATGTTCACAGGAAGTTAGTGCTATGCCTTCATTACGTGTTACGATAAATGTGTTTTAAATTATTGTATTTTTATCATTTTTCCCTAGTAGCCTATATTATAATGTAATTTATTTATAATTTATATTATTTTAACATCTCCATATTATATAATTTGTTAGATTTGTTGTGTTCTGTTTTTAATTTGTTTTGAAAGTTTTGTATGAGTATTAAATGAAACATATTGTTATGCATTAAAATACCTAATTCCATTTGTGGCACACAGTCTATTTTCGCGTAACTAAATTTGACAGAACTAAAGAAAGCGAAAATAGACCAAGAACCAAATTTATAAAAGAAGTAGCATAAGTTATTACCACTTGAATTTAACAAAACCGGTATAGTAAATTTAAAAAAAAAGAGTGCAATAAACACTGAAATGTTAAGATAAATATAAAAGGTACTACAACAATTTTTTAATTTTTTTTTTAAATGTCATTTTCTGATAAATATGTCTTTGTCACTTGTTTTGCTTATGCCATGGTCCAATTGTTAGTGGATGTGCAAGAGTGTTTTCGATGATGTAGATAAAAGTATAGCTAACTATATACAAGAAATTTGTCCTCTGTGAAAGAGAGTGAATTGTGGTCTCTGCAGACGATTAATAAGCTCTATCATATACTTTAAGGCTTTGCTCATGCAATTTTATAGATTTTTAAATGGTATTTATTCCTAGAAGTTGTTTCAAGATGAGGAATATTTTTATAATTTTTTTAAACCTGGTGTTCTAATTCAAATTGATGAATGTTCACTCTAGTGAGTTTGGTTTTGAATTGTTCACTATCACCACAGTCATCTTATCACAGTTTCTGGCCACTGGCAGGGTATGTCTCGAACACACGCCTCTCCACTTACTCCTGACCTACCACTTATCTTCCCTGGGTCTCTCTCTCCACCTCTATTCTCTTCAAATGTCAATACCACCCCATCCTCGTCTTCTCTATCCTGTTTGCCTGAAACTTTCCACTTTATTCAGTTCTACCCCAGTGTGCCTAGTTTTATTACAATTGTTCACTATACTCTGGCAAAAATTTTAAAATAATTTTGACCTCACTTGCAATAAATTCTCCATCTCAGTGTTTAGTGATAGTATAAAATTATATATTTTTTGGCATTTATTTAAAAAAAAAAGTGTCCTTAATGCGCTTTGTTTGGCGTACCATCCCCAGAACACAACATATTAGTTTTATTTATCAGTATAAGTCTGTATATTTTATTCTGTTATGTACACTCATTTGATAATTTTTTTTAATTTTAACTCAAGTGTGCGAGAAAGGGTAAATCATATCTGCCCTTTGTTGAATTGTGCTGTGAGGGGTGCATCAACACACTTGAACAAGAATTCAGACATTGGCATTTCCATGTTCCTCTTTAACTAAAATATAAATAGGACTATTTTAATTTTTGTGCTTTATTAATTTTCGTGTATGTTAATAGTGCACAGACTTTACCATATTAGATAAACTTTTTCTATGTCATATTACAATAAATAAATGATTTTTACCCCTGAATTTGGAACCATAATTTCTAAAGCTCTTTATTTGAGTTAAAGCATTAAACATTGTAAGGGTGTATTGCCAGGCTAAGCAAAGTTTGTTAAAACTTTACTTTTGATATGTTCTTCCACACACTCTCCCCATTTTACAAATCAAATTGAGAATCTTTATGATTCTTCAGACCCAAAGAAATCCCTGGGAAGGATTTCTTCTATGAAATCTCAACATCTGATAGATAGGGTAAGAGATTTTGGAATCTTTATTTTGCAGACAGCTTGGTCAATTTCCATTTTTGTGTCATACATTTTGTCAGTCCCTTTAGTTGCTAATATACCACATTTCCTTTTATTGTCGAATTGTTAGAACAATTTGTGTCTGAGAGCCATTTGTGTCCAGTATAAGATTACAGATATTTTTATTTATGGCTAGTGATTTAATCTTGAATTCTTAAAATTAACTATCAAGGCTCAACAAACACTTTTGACTTTACAGCTACAGCTCTGCAATTATATGTGTTACTAAATTTTGGTTCATTGAGTTTTGATAACACTACTATGAACACCCTAACTGTTATTTTATCAATCTATCCGCGCACAGAGTTCTGCAATGCATCTTGGTAGTTGTATACTGTCTGTAGACTCGGTTCACTGTCTTGTATGAAAAATAAGTATATTGGTATATATGTTTCAGAACGTAGCCATCAGACGCTATTAAGATGAAGTTTCCGAGCAATCAATTGGTGATGAAAGAAGTCAAAGTGGTGCTAGACCCTCTTGATATTGCTTGGGAAAAGTACAACAAGTCTTTGAATGGCTACAAACGACGTTTATCTCACGAGTCCATCAGCATAGATAAGGTTAACCCAAAAAAGCAGCGACTTAATGACCAAAAGGAGGAAGAGTATCAAGTAGAAAAGATTGTGGACCGCTGGATTTATGAAGATGGACAGTATCGCTATCTGGTGAAATGGAAGGACTGGAGCTCTCCGTTCAATACATGGGAACCTGAAGAAAACCTGGTCGGTTGTGGGGGGGCCCTACTAAGTTATTTTACACGTATCCAAAACCGCACTTGGCATACACATCCAACTAAAGAGGAGCTTGAAATTTTCAGTAACAGTGTATGTAACCCAACAAAAGAATCTCTTGAGAATTTCATGAAACAATTCTGGACACCAGGAGAGCTGAGGTATGAATCACTCTCAAAATCTAAGATGAAACAAGTTTTGATAACGTTGTGGAACATACCAGAGGGCTCTCGACCAGGAATTCTGGTTGATCATGTGAAAAATCTTTTTATGGTTTACAAGATGCACGAACTTCGTGTCTCACAGAAACAAAGACTTAAAGAGTGGGAAACTGAAATGAATTATATAAGTTCAGATTCTGCAAAGATTTATGTGGAGAATGAAGCAGACCTTGAAGGCCCGCCAAGAAACTTTACTTACATCAACCATTACATTGCTGGCGACAATGTTACAATACCTAAGAGCCCTCCCTTCGGTTGCCTATGTGAACCAGAGTGTACAATCGGATCATTTTGCTGTGGCAAATTGTGGAACAGCAGGAGTGCATATGGGCGAGATCAACGTCTGTTGGCAGAGCTAGGTACGCCCATATATGAATGCAACAAACTTTGTAGGTGCCCTCCAAATTGTCGTAACAGGGTCGTGCAAAATGGTCGTGTGATAGATTTGGCTGTTTTCCGAACAAAAAACGGCTGTGGTTGGGGCTTGAAAGCCATGCAGGTTATTGGAAAAGGGGCCTTTGTTTGTGAGTACACAGGGGAAGTTATAACAAACAAAGAAGCTGACAAACGTTTCAATTATGCTTTCACAGGGGACAAGACCTATTTGTTTGGTCTGAGCTACAATAGCAAGACAAATTATCCATACTCTGTTGACGGATCACTTTTTGGTAACATTACCCGTTTTATTAACCATTCCTGTGATCCAAACATTGTGGTTTATCCGGTGTGGGTGGATTGCCTGGATCCAAACATACCTAGACTAGCTTTTTTTGCCAGGAGGATGATCCGTAGAGGAGAGGAACTGACCATTGACTACATGTGTCAACTCAAGGAAGAGGAAGAGATCATCTCAGAAACGTTTTTAAGTTCACAGTGCCAAGATCCTACACTTTTATCCGAGCACGCATCATGGAATGGCCTCACAATTACATGTAAATGTGGGACTGACAGTTGTAGAAAGTATTTGTTCTGACACGGTGGGCTCAATCCCTCCCCCCTTTCTCATTCTTCTTCTCTTTTCCTTGTTTTATCGATAAACTTGTGTATGGCTGACTGATAACTATTTTGTGTACATACCATGTATAAACACATCTGAGCCCTTGTGCAGCAGGTCTCCAAATTATAAATGACAAAATCATGTACACATTTCCCCCCTAGTCTCTAAACTAAACAGATGTGTCTGATGCAAACGCTGTTTGTGGTAGGTTTGCCCCTTATCACCTTTTACTTTGTTTTAATCATGACAGAATTGCCGAGTATAAATATTGGTTTATCAAAACAGAGAACAGAAAATATTCTTAATCATTATGTCTTTTTAACATCTGCACAAGGTATATCTCATTTATAATGTAATAGTGGTCTATATCTAGTAAAAATGTGACTCTTTAAGATGCCGTGTAAACAATAATACAAGATGGTAAAAGTTTTCTGAAAGAGCTAGAATTTTGTAACTGCTATACATCAAGAGCTTTATTTTAATTGGTCGACACTTTTGATAACATAATTTGTAACAAATGTTATCAATGTTTGTTAGTAAAGAATCCATCCAACATCCAACTTGTGTTTGAATTGAAAACTTAAAGCCATCTGTCTGTATTTTATGTTTCTATTCACAAGTTTTGATGGACCAATATCAACTAATTTTTTATGTTGACTCTAATTTAAATGTTTACAAGCAATATCGTTTTTTAGCATCACATCTTACTTCTCGTTTTGGTTATCCACTTACAAGTGATATATAATATGTGTATGTGTTATATATTTGTACTTTGTCTCTATGTAATCAAAACTGTGTTCACAGTTTAGTTGGCAGTGTAAGAAAAGCATTTTCTGTGCAAATCAAATAGGAGTTGAAGTGCTACTAAACACGTTATAAGAGTAGCGCAAAGAGTTTCATTATTTTCTCAGTGATAGTCATACAATATCTATGATTTACCACAAGAAATACTCAATGATTTATTACAGGAAATAGAATTTTTTTATAAAAATATAAAGTAAAATGGAAATAAATATGTTAAGTTATAAATGAATTTAATGTTTGTTCATTTATTTTATAATCAAGAATATTAGATTATACTTGGTTTTTAATTTTGTGAACTATCTTGCCCCTAAAGAACTAACCTATTAAATAATATGTTTCAATATTTGACTTTCTTTTATGCGCAGTAAGACTACCCTTCATAGTAAATAATATTATCTGAAAAAGTGAAACAAAGCAACCTATGTGTAGACAGACTAATTAGTATATTAATTGGATAAATTTATAATTAATTCATCAATTTATATAAATAAACTTAAGGTAAAATCAAAGGACATACTTGATTTTTTACCACTTTGGCCAAAAGCTCTTTATTCAAACTGTCTTCAGTAAAAACAATATTCTTTTATAACAATCAGGTTTTTATATCTTCTTTTCTGCTCGTCATTGTAATCTTCTCCAGCTTTCGGGAATGTTAGGACTCTTCAAATCACTTTTCAAATCTTGCCCTATCCATTTCATCTTAGTAATTTGCAGCTCTGTTTTAGCCAAAACAACATTTTCCTGTCATTGACAAAACAATACTTTCCTCCGGCATGAACAATTACAAAACAAGATCCACATGTTATAGGATTTTTTTAAAACCGTTGTCAGTCAAGCCAGGAAGGCATCTTTTGGTATGGCTAATGTTTTATCTTTCCACACTTTGTTGGATGCTTCATTGATGTTCGTTCACCCATGTTTTGTCCAAATAAACGATTGTTTTATTGTCATGTTTAAATATTTTATTGTTTTTGAATGTCTCCAAACAATGATTTTGTTTCTTTCCATGAGTACAGCGTTCCTTTTACGTTTTTTTGAAACATAATCCAAACTCCTTCAGCAACGTCCATAGAGTTGTCCTTTTAAAATCAGGAAGGTTGGGGTCTTCATTCACTTTAGCTAAAACAGTTGCCAGTGTTGGTGGTGTATTTTCTTGCGAAGAACGAATGAACAATCTTCCTGACAACGCTTGTAACATAACCGTTGTACTTTAGACGTTTACACCCGCCTTGGTGGCGTAGTTGGCTAACGCACTTGTCGTGTTGAGCTTGACTGCTGAGGATGGGGAGATCGAGGTTCGAATCTCAGTCGGGTGAACTGGGGGTGGTTTTTCCTAAATGGTTTTCCACTCTCCCTCCACGCAAATGAGGGTTCACTTCCTCTAATTCAACCTCCCCAATTCCTAATCCATTAGCCTATTTAGTACTTAAAGCGTCTAACCTTAACGGGTAGTAAGACGCGATGCTATATATAAATATATATTTAGACGTTTACTGGTCTTGTACTCTACTGCACGTCAGATTTTCCTCAGAGTAACTATTTTTCCTGTTCTTTCTTTATTCGAAAATCTATAGATAGACCACTCACTTGTTCCGGTGGCTTTGCTGATTTTCTTCATTAAAAAAACTTATACTTTACTCTTAGCTCCATTTATAATAGGTTCACCTTTTCTTTGCAAATATGTTCTCTTACTCTCTACGTCCCAACACTTACTACTCCACAAAAAACAATTAAAAACAGTAAAACAGGATCAACTGTAACTACGGGTACGTCTGTCAACACAGAAATCTGAGATGTGACTGAGGAAATGGAATACGTGACAAGATTCCCCTCACCTCTTCCTTTCTGCCACCAGCACAGGGCGGACAACATTGTCTGGTGCGTAGATGGAATATGGGAAATTAAATATGAACATCCAATCAATAAATTTGTGTAGTTTATCAGGGTTCAAATTACTATAGTAAACAAAGGAATCAGATTTTTTTCCTTCTAAAAATTGTACAAGATGTTTTTAAATATAAAATATTATTTTGGTATTTACTATTAGGTATTCATGCACTTATTTTTATTAGTGGAAGATTAAACTAATAAAATAAATAATCTGTTAACACTACATAATGAAAAACAATTTGCTAACACTGCCTATGTAATTTGAAATCAAACTGAATCTTTTTTTATTCAAATATAATTTCTATTGTTGTCTTAAAGTATTTAAGGCATATAAAGTTTAATATTCGAACAACTGCAACCAAATCAAATATATTCAATGTATCTATGCTGTTTTTGTATATTTTAATGGTTAGTTAATTGAAGTTCTATTCCCGGTAGTACACTGTTTTTAAGATGAGTAATAGCGCGGCCTCTAAGCATTGGCTAAACACTGCCAACTAGACTGTAAACTCAATATAGCTATATATTGTATATTGTGGAGAGTGAAACTTTTTTTAAAAATATATTTTAATTTTTATAGGCAAACACATTGGAGACTTTATTTGCCCTTTAACTGATATATGGTAACTGGCCAGTCTGATAAATTTTATATATGATTTTCTTATTGAATATAAATATTTTTATACTTATGCTATAGTCAAAAAGTTCTAGGGAATTCTGTAATACAAGAATTTCATGAGTCTCAGTTGTGGCTATTGTTGGTAAGTATGGAATCGGTCCACTGTAGTAATTTAGTGAAGGATTATTGCCAATAATGAAATATTCATTTGGATGACAACTAATTCTCACAAAATTTTCCAAACTTCTGATTGGCCAACATTGCCACTGTTGATGGTCTTTTGGATGTGGGATTATTGTAAGGTTTCCATCCAGCAATGTTAAATATTGACACAAAGTTTATAAAAAATAATTATGTGTGACTTTGTGTCAACGCCCAATTAGATTAGAGAATAATTGTTGTTAAAGTATGAGTGTTTAGCCGCAAAGTTCAACAAAGCTCATCCTTATTAACAACCATAATTCAAAATTCTATATAAGCTTGTTTTGTCTCGATATCAGCTAACTAAGAACAACTTTGTGTGTAAAGCTGTGTATTTAAAAAAAATATTTATCTGATAAAGTTATCAACATATAAAAGTAGTTTACAATCATACTTAAGCATTTTCTTAATTTAGCAAGCACTAAGTTGACATTTACTTTTTATAATATAAATACTAATCTGGGAAACAAAATTAGTTATTATATAATTATTGTACTTCTCTTTGAATTAATGTAATAATGTGTTTGTGAGTTTGGTGCTCAGCGATATGTTTTAAGACTCAAGAGTTTTATGTTTTATTGTTAAAATATATTTATTATTATCATACATTGATGGAAATTGCTGTAAGTACACAGATTCAAGCAGAAAATTTTAATAAGTCTTTTAAAGAATATTTAAATGTTTGTTAGTTCATTTGGATGATGCCTTATGTTTAGTTTGTTAAACTACCAATATGTTTTGGTTTGATAAATCTTTAATTTTAAAAATATGTTACAACTTTAATCCAATGCTATTTTATATTATTTGCTACACCCATTAATGTAAAAGGTATAATTAATAGTTTTGAATTATAAAAACAAAGTTAGTGGTTGATCCATTGGTGTTATTCAATATGTTTAGTTCCCATAAATATTTGGTTCTTAATTTGTTATAGTTATTGGGGTTTTTTATGGTTAAATTATTTAATTCACAGACTTTGGCGAGTCAATCAATATTCTGAATAATTATCACCCTACAAATTTTAGAAGTGCATTGTGGTTTTCACTGTACCTAATAGGCTAAAGCTGGTACATATTCTTAAATCTCACCATCCTCATCTTTTTCCTTTAGATTAAGGGATTTAGTCAATAATTTCCAGCACATATGCATTAAAGCCTATCACTGGTCATTCTGGGCGCTCGCTTTCCAAGCTGTTACTGACTGAATCAAAATTGGTTTGTGTTGGTCCATCTTGCATCCTCTTCCTCAGAAAGTTGACAGTAAATGGTATTGTGTTAGTTTATATTTTCATCTCGTGTTGCATTGAACTACTGGCTAGATTCAGTATACCAACACCCCTTCTTTTACTCTAGGGCACTAGAAAATCAAATGTCTGTTGCCATGCTTACATAAGTACGCCACATATCCATATCTTGAGCTTGTTCTAGCCAGCCACCTCATTATGCTCTATCCCTATCTTGAGCTAGTTTCATCCAGTCCACCTCATTACACCAGATCCTTATCTTGAGGTAGTTCTAAACAGTCCACCCTATCTCTGTCTTGAACTAGTTATATCCAGTCCACCTCATTACAACCTATCCCTATCCTGAGCTAGCTCCATCTAGTCCATCTCATTACAACCTATCCCTATCTAGAGCTAATTCCATCCAGTCCACCTCATTACACCCTATCCCTATCTTGAGCTAGTTATATCCAGTCAACCTCATTACACTCTATCCCGAGCTAGTTCCACTATGAATTACTCTGAATAGTGCCATGAATATATAAACATTTATTGTGGTGCTGTTTTAGGAAATGAGATTTCAGCAACAAATTAAGCTTAAGTTATGTGATAAAAAATAAGACTGTGATGTATGTTCATGCAAACTATCACTGCCAAACTATGAAGTGTTTATTCATATACACAAGTGCTTAGATATATTTGTCAATTTCATTCAATGGAAAATATTTCTACATTGCTACGTATTGAACATTGTAAATAGGTGACAGACATGATGTAGACACCATTCCAAAGAAGTCTATAGTGTTTAAACTGTAAATCATATAATATGACACAAACTCTTTGTTTAACATTCACTCTTACTCCGTTGTCAGTGTAGTGAAAATATCATGGCCTCACTTGTTTTAGAGGGTTTGTATTTTATGACAACAGGATGTATATTGATTAGAGGAGAGAGGACTTTCTATGTAAATAGAGTTGATGATAAAATGTCTTAATAATATATATGAATTGCCCAGGTGCCCGTGGAAGAGAACATCAAGAAAATTTGAGAAACTTGAGTAAAGGGTATTCTCTCAATGCAACACAATACATTTTATAGTAAAATAAACAAGTGTCTTGTCATTTACTGCCAGGGAGATACCAGCTCAAAAGGTCTTTTAAAGTTAGCGGTCGCCTTCCTCCCACATTATTCATTTTGATCAAACACACACAAAATAATGTAGCGAACGAATGTATGTTTACTAGCTTTATAAATCAAGCTTGTCACAACAGTCCTGTCAAACCTTTCTTGGCTCCGGAACATCCATTAGAGTGGGGGAAACAGTTTACTAGTACAGTCTTTCAAACCTTTCTTGGCTCCGGAACATCCCATTAGAGTGGAGGAAACAGTTTACTAGTACAGTCTTTCAAACCTTTCTTGGCTCCGGAACATCCCATTAGAGTGGAGGAAACAGTTTACTAGTACAGTCTTTCAAACCTTTCTTGGCTCCGGAACATCCCATTAGAGTGGAGGAAACAGTTTACTAGTACAGTCTTTCAAACCTTTCTTGGCTCCGGAACATCCCATTATAGTGGAGGAAACAGTTTACTAGTACAGTCTTTCAAACCTTTCTTGCTCCGGAACATCCATTAGAGTGGAGGAAACAGTTTACTAGTACAGTCTTTCAAACCTTTCTTGGCTCCGGAACATCCATTAGAGTGGAGGAAACAGTTTACTAGTACAGTCTTTCAAACCTTTCTTGGCTCCGGAACATCCCATTAGAGTGGAGGAAACAGTTTACTAGTACAGTCTTTCAAACCTTTCTTGGCTCCGGAACATCCCATTAAGTGGAGGAAACAGTTTACTAGTACAGTCTTTCAAACCTTTCTTGGCTCCGGAACATCCCATTATAGTGGAGGAAACAGTTTACTAGTACAGTCCTGTCAAGCCTTTCTTGCTTGCTACATCCCTCGAGAATGGAGGAAACAGTTTACTAGTACAGTCCCGTCAAGCCAGCTCTCCCTGGCAACATCACTCCATAAGCCGACCATGTAAGTAAAACATCTTGGTGTTATGTTTGTGATTTTGAATACATATTTTATTTTGTTTCTAGAATTAAAGATTACATTTTAAGATAAATCAATGTTAGTAACATTTCCAGTTATTTCACTTTAAAAAGCAGCAAATTTGAAATTTGTTTGTCTTTATTTATATTGCTATGATGCATTTTAAATTTAACAATAAAATAAAATATTTAAACTATATGACCAAGTATTTATTAATTATGAGTGGTTTTCCTATCATGTTTAGCTGCACTAGCAAGTGGTCTTACCTGAAAGTACGCATTTGTATTATAAATAAATATTGTAAATTGACACTCTTTTGAATTTGTGACTATGATTAGATCCATTTATTAATATCACTTAAAAATACTCATAAGACTGGAAATTTTTGTTCATTAACGGATTTTTTTTTATCATTCTTGAGCTATCTTAACCTAATTGTTATTATGTGTGATATTTTAGTTTTTTAAATAAGAAATTTAAACATTGATTATGGTTAAGACAGTAAACCTGTAAATAAGATACCTGTAATACATGTATTTTGATCGTCTGTTTTTATCACCTTCTGCTTTTTAGATCAGAAATAAATATTTTAAAAAAAATGCCCTTGGGTCATTTAACAGAACATAATTATTTTGTTTTGTCATGAAAATATCACCTTTAAAACTGATTCCACTATTTAAATAAATGTACTTTATTGAACAGTTAGAGAATATCATATTATTTAATGAAATGTAGTTTTTGTATTATTGTGTGAATCGATTATCATAAAAAAATTGAATATATAAAATGTTTAGTTATTTTAACAATATTTCAAGTTATTGACAACAATGGCTACCATTTTGTAATACTTCACATTTTTTCTTTATATCATTCTGTGAGTTTGATAATTTTTGGTCAAGGTAAAGGGAATAAAGATCACCACCGCACTATTTTCTTTCTTTCTTTTATCTGTTTAAAACATCTAAAAAATTCTCTGAGCTATAAAATGGTGACATAAATTCACTATCCAGGAGGAAAATCTTTAATTTTTATAACTCAAGGCATGTGTACAGTATTCACATACCTTAGCTTATCATATTTTTTATTTGTATATTTTTAGTTCAGTTTGATTTTAATATGAAGCCCATTATTTTAAAATTTGAAAATAATGTCACAATGTCGGAAATAAAAATTATAATTGTGTTTACATTCCTAGCTGGTTTAATGAATAATGTAAATATAAATTATACATTACTCCACAATGAAGTATTATTTGAAGCGTTGATAACTTTTTATATGAACTTAATGTTAAATAAATAAAAAAATACCTTTTTATAAAATGCCAAATGTTGGGGGCTGAAAATGGGCTCCCCATAAAAATAATTTTTTGTGTATTAAACTTTTAGTTTGCATACCCCTACCTCCTTCCCTGAAGTAAATAATGGATGATATTTCTCCAGATTGTGGCCCAAATCAGTGGATGCATTGTCTAACACGTCAATCTAGTGTAGGAATGGATTGACTAGGGGTCACATCTGCTTGTTGCGCTTTGGATTGTTTCCATTTTTTTTCTACCCGTTGGGGTTGCATACATATGTACAAATTACATTAATGTGCCAGGGATGAAGAAGCTTAAATTTGGATTAAATGAAACAGCATTTGCTTGGGAGAGGGAAAAACCATTCAAGAAAACCCAACCTTGGTACAATCGAGCAGGCTTTGAACCTTGATCTCCTTGTTATCGGTGACCTGGCGGTCTAGGGGTAAGGTGTCGGACTTCTGTGCTGGCGGCCGGGGTTCAATCCTCAGTCCCGGCACAGATTTATGTGATTACCAAACCCTTCCTTCACCTCTGACAAGACATCTTGTGAATGTGGGGAATGCCAGGCCTCCACTGTGGTTCGGATTCCACGTTAAACTGTAGGTCCTCCATTTCATCTCACAATCACCCTACCATTACACATTAGCGTAAGTGCGTATAACCCGAACGGGTAGTAAGACGCGGTGCTAAAAATAATAATAATCCTTGTTATTGGCAGCCTAATCTATTGTAAGAGTGACACCTTAGACCATGAGGCCACTGAAACAGGTATTCCCACATGTTTGTTTATCTGTGTGGTTCTTCTCATACATCCACACTAACATGGGTGCATTTTCTCAGAGCTCCCCTCTCTCATTCCTCACACGACCCTTTATAAACACGGACTCTACCTGAGGAAGCCACCCTTATAATGTTTATTTGATTGAGAAGGTGCATAATCGAGGATCTATGGATTGGTTGCCATGACAACACAGCTTGTTGCTTGTTTTGAGAAACTATGAGGGGAGGGGGGGGATAAGATGAGCATTGTTGACCTCTTGGACCAGTGGCTTATGGCCATAGGGTCAACAAACTTGAACTGACATTTAATTGTAAAACTACACCTTGATGTCAACAAATACAAGATCTAAACAGAATGCAGTGCACAGTTTTAAATCTATGAACCATCTTCAATTGTTGTAGCTTTACGACAAAATTATGTCGAAAAGAACCAGGCACACTCTTAAATGAAAAGGCAAAAGTAACTACAAACTTTCATTTATTGATACATTGGTACAAAACTTGCTAACACCGTACAACATCAATAGAAAATCATCAAGCAGATTGGAAAATATAAACGTTGAAAGTTTTCAAATGGGAGGGGGGGGTGGGTTCCATTTAAACTTGGGAATTTTTTGAAATGCAACACAAGGTATAATAAAAAAAACAATTCTACAAATGTTTGTTAATAAAATAAAAAGAATTGCAATGATGTATATATTTTTTAGCATAATGGGATGGCGTCTTTTAAACTCTGTTCACAACAAAGAAACACAAAAAAACAGCCTTTTTATACTTAGCTACAGACATGTAAAGTATTTGGAAAAAGAGAATGGTTGGTGGTGGGTTCAGGTTAGTTTCCAAATAACTGGGAATTTGCAAACAAATAATTTTCATTTAGCTATAATATTTGAGAACGGTGGTTAATTTTCAAAGCTACTTTCAATTACCACACCAATCTACAATTAAAGTACATAGCTTGTGCTTAGGTAGAACTGTACCATACATTTGTGGTCCCATTGTTATTACAGCCTCTACAAAAGTATCTATCCTAATATGAAAACAAAGGTTTTATTCACTTGAAATAATATACAAAACATTTAAAGTAGTTACACACATTTGCAATGTAAACTCAACTGCATTCAAGATTATTAAACACAAATACAGCGTAATACATGTGCAATACAATTTTGAATGGTAATGATTTCATTTTTTAAATGTTTCACAATTTGACTACTCATTTCTACAATACTATCATATTTATTTGATTTTAAGACACACAATCTTTCAGTATCACCAACAGAAAAAAAGCTTTGACTCAAAGAAGAAGAAAACGCTATAACACCCTATATCTAAGAAATATTTTCATTCCAGAATTCAATTTTTTATCAATATCACCTTATTTATCAGTAAGTACTGGTTTGTTATTCATCTCTTCTTTCTGAATCAATATCAGTCTGATTCTTTTGAACTGTCTTTATCATCACATACTATATCATCTTCAGAGCCATTGAGAACGCTGGTAAAATAAAGAACTGTTATTCTAAGACACCATTGATTCCAAGAAACATTTAGATGGGGGGGAGGGGGGGGGGAAGCGTGTTTTAGAATCGAAGCAATACGCTAATCAAAAGTTGTTAAGATTGTTTTATTATTTAAAATTTACTACTTAATCTTCTTTACAACACACATTGTAACGCCATGTGGATTAAATACTATTACATACCTCAAATATACAATATATATTAAAACCACACTTGTTCTAGTGAATATGATTAGATAAACAGCCTGCATTGCAACGTTTATCTATTATATTATTTGTTTTGCATATTTTGAATTGTTATAACAAAAATCATAAGTTAAATAAGGTTTATTTTTATATATAAATAGCAATATTTGATAAATGTCTGGACAATTTTAAAATGTGTTGATTAAATTTTGTTGTTAAATGTATTGTAGTTACTTAGAGATTTACTTTTACTATCTTAAAGTTTCTACCCAGACTAACAAAATAGTTTAAAATCATCTTAAGGAAAGGAGTTAAATTGCTTTCTCTCAAACACTAAATTGAATCTTGTTTAAATGGCGAGTAAATTATAGTTGGCGGTCAACCCTATTTGCAATATAATGCCTATTTCTAGGAACAACACTCCCCCAAAACTATAACTCTAGTTCCAACTAAGTAAGACTATCCCGAATTCAGTACTGTTGGCAGTTACTTTTTTTCCCACTACATTTTACTAATGATTCAGGCTACATGTATACATTAATTAGGTATGCTGATTGGATAAGGAGAAAGGCAGAAATTTAAGATGAAATGAGCACGCATGGAGGGAGAGTGGGAAACTGTTTAAGTAAAAATACCCTCAGGGATTCAAACCCCGATCTCCCCGTCACTACCAATCCAATCTAACACGAGAGTGACGAGGTTTTTACTTATGAATGCACTGAATTCCCTCCCATTGTGGTCCAAGCTATCACGACTCATTGGTCAATTTACATAACAAAGCAAACATGACAGGCCATAAGGAAAATATAAATTAATGATAAAGTTACCTAACAAACAATGAATACTCAGAACCAGTACACTTGTACAATATTGTGATAATATGACCTGTGTACGGCTAGTAAAAGTACCGAGTGTTTTTATGTGCAAGTTTCTCTATATTGAAGTTCGGAACTACACTTTTTTCTATTGTTAGGATAAAAATTTTAATGTATATTGAAATATTGCATTTTGTTGTGGGATCAAACCTAATAACTTTGACTTAGCATGCCAATGCTTTACCACTAAGTGGTTTTTAGACATGGAAACTTGATTAATATAAGGACATTGAATCAAAGCAAAAATTTCTAACCATTTTTACTTTTTTGGACCAATGAAAGCAGATTTGAACATTATTGTGTTGCATTACGGATTATAATTAAACGTCATATTTGACTAATTTATTTTTACAATCTCTATAAGACAGCTACCTATGAACACGTTGACTTTACCATACCTAATTCGCCTTTATGTTTTTTTGTTTCATAAGTGTGAACATTATTCGTGTCTCTTTGCAAGATATCTAAAGCGAACGTAATGAACATAATCTTGACAATAACTCTGTAAATACTCAATCCCATTTATGGATATTTTAATAGTTTTACAGCCTTAAATAACACTCTTATATAACGTGCCAATAGCTATTCTATTCCCACTCTACTTTGCTATCTTTATTGTCGGGGACAGAGCAATATATTTCCAATACAATCATCAACAATAACTAAAGAATTTTAAACAATGTTAACACATCATAATCTTAATTGAATAATAATAATAATAATAATAATAATTAATAATAATAATAAACACATATTATCTCAAGATAGATTCCAGTATCAATGATGAATAATAGTATGGTGTTAGTGAAACTTCTAAAATGGTCCAAGTAGGGGTTTAAACATAAATACCTCCCCAATATCAACCAACAGACATTTAAATCAACATTATTGTTTTAAGTATTCAATATAAGCACAATACAGCACGTCATTATGTTAATAGTCCTTTGGAATAGTTACTTTATGGCTTTGTAAAAAGCTGTGTGTAGTCAAGTGTTATTTCTGATCAAATACTACTGTTGTACAGACCAACCCTAACAACAGCGATGTGTTGTACACTGCAGGAATGTACTAGTGGTATATCAGGAAATCAGTCTGCACTTGAGCGCTTGCCTCTGGCTCTCCCTTTTCCTCCTTGGTCAGGTTGTAACCTATCTCGTGATACCTGATAGGGTATGTCAGTTGATTCCCTCTGTCCCATGTGTACAGCTCCTGTTACAGACAAGTTTTATTTTCAGATATTATTTTAAATTCATTAATGACAAGTTAAATCATTGAAAAAGAGACTAGTGATTGTATTGTGCTTACATAGCTAGGCTACAACCTGTGAGGGAACTGCAGGCTCTTCTTACCTTCTTTCTACACTAGAATATGTGGTTTTGGCAACAAATAAATGAAAAGTAGGGACAATAACTTCTTCACTCTAAGCTATGCAGCTTTACTAAAAGGTCACACTGTTGGTATACCTGATTTGGAACTGGAATTAAATTCAAACTGGCTGCATTCTAAATGTTTTACATTTTAATACTTCCCATGCTTAACCCAAGCAAATGTACCGTGTATATGTATAGATGCTTACTAATAAATTGCTCACATATTTTTATTTATATACATTAATTTTTTATTATGTTTTCTTGATAAATACTTTAGTTTACCTTGTGTCGATGGTTGTATCCAACCATTGTGGTCTTCCCGAACGGATTTGTAAATGGAAGATTGACATCAAGTAATATATTTTTGTATAGGTCCAAAGCAAACCTGCACATACATAAATTCACAAATATTTAAGAAAATGCAATTGGAAGTAGTTACCAGATGAATACAACAATTAAATATTGTATCTAGCACCTCTTACAATTATTTGGTTTATTAAATGTTAACAAATAAATACCTTCAAGTACTTGAATACATATATGAGAGATTCAAGAAATACAGACATATCTCCTTAAATGAAAGAATCTTTATTCATAATGTATGCATTGCACATAATCATAGTATTATTATTATTATTATTATTATTATTAAGCACCGCATATTACTACCCATTCGGGTTATACGCACATCATAGTATTAATCACCCCTAATCTTGGTGTTCCTTTTTGCGACACTAAATTCTAGTATTACAACTCACCTAATAAATATTGGTGTTCCTCCTTTCTTTGACACTAAACTCTAGTATTACAACTCACTTAATCTTGGTGTTCCTTTTTGTGACACTAAACTCTAGTACCGTAAAATGGGGTGAATAGAAACAAAAACTTAGAAAAAAATAATTTAAAATCCACTATTAAAACTACCATCTATTTTTATTTTACTAGGGTTGCTTATGGTCAGTGAAAGGGAGTTGACTTGTTTTTAGGCTCGTAAATTTTTGTTGTTGACCAGCTGATTAATAGTATTGAGACACCATTTTTTCTGTTCATTCATCCATAGACAAAAACTTTGCATGTGCAGATTTCAATTTGGAGAAGATTTCACCATATATACAAGTAAGTTGTTTAACTATGTATTGTTTCAATATACCGAGTTGAATTTTTCGCTCAATTTTATGGTTTTCCTGTAGTTTTGGTGTTTGTAACAGAGGCTATAATTTTTTAGGTTGTGGGGTGAATAGAAACATAAGTAAGTATTGTTTTTATCCACCCCATTTGTTTATTTCTTTATTCAAAGACATCTATCAAGTTTTAAAGCCAAAATTTATAATTCTTTCAGTACCTCTGGGTAATTATGATTGTTGCAGGTAGTCGAGATACCAAGAAAGTACAAATCTAAAACCCAGAAGCCTTATAAAAAAAACATTCGGCAGAATCAAGAAAGCAGTTGGGGTTAAAAATAATCTGCTAATATTGAGGAAAGCCACAGAGAAGTATGGAATAAACTATTTGGTTGTATATCGCCACTTAAAAATGGCGATACCATGAAAGCTCAGGGAGAACAAACTTCTTTGTCTAAAAGTGAAGAGCAAATTCTTGTTTATAGATTGAAAACTTGTGCAGAATGGGGCTATCCTGTAGAGACGACTGAATTGTATCCATTCAGACATTTCTTAAACAAGCACCACAGATAAAAAGTTTGATTTGTATCCATTCTCATAATATCCACAAAGTCCTGAGTTGTATCCATTCTGATTTGTATCCATTTAATTGCGGTGCCACTTGTCTGATAGATGGCAGCAGCATTATCTCTATTTTAATATAAAAATATTTTTTTTACTTGTCTTATTGCTTTAAAATCTAAACACGGATTTTAAATTATTAGACCTATTTTTATAAACATTATATAATATACCTGTGTATAAGGTGCTTGTTTTATACACAATGAGATATATATTTTTTATATATAAATAGCCCTAGTATCATCTGGTTGGCGACCCTATATTTAAATACTATATTATAAGTTTATGACAAATTGACAGCATTGGCTACTTTAAAAACGCAATTTTATTTAAACTTTTGCACACGCAAAATTATCACCCACTCTAAGCAAAGATTAAAGTAGTTTATATCTCACACAGGGTATGGCAATAAAGAAACAATGTTTTTGTAATTGTATGCGTTTAATCTTAATAGATTTGTATTAAAGTGTCATATCCTATTATCTACAGATAATTTCATCAGTTTATAATGTAGGGCTAATTGGGTTGAAGATGGATTAAGAAATCTTATGTATAGGCTATCATACTCAACTTGAACACAGGCCTATGTTTTATGTAGGCCTACTAGAATTGTTAAGTTCGATTGAAAAAAAACCCAAAAGTGTTTATATTTACCACTCTCTGCAGCAGCTATATGTCCAGACAATGTGAATTTATTCACATTAGGCCTACAATGAGTAGCAATTCCTAATCGTTTATCCAGCTGAAGTGAAACAAGAGCAAGGTCAGTGTTAAAAAATAAAAATCTTTGCTTTTAACTGTTAAATAATAAAATTCATCTTGTGATTTGAAGGGAATTCTTGAGACTATGGTTAAAAGTGATTATGTAGGTACCTGTATGCATAAAAGGACTTATGTTTATTTCTAAAATAGTAGGTATAAAAAGAAAGCGGGATTCCTTGTTTTTCTTTGTCATAATATGGAAAGTTTTATATTTTTTGCCTTCTCTACACACACAAGTAAAACAAATCTCCAATGATAACAACATTAATATTGTAAAGTATATTCAAAGAATGTCACATGGCACCAAAGTATTTAATTGGCAATAGTTATAATTTTTAATATTATAAACGAATCCACCCAAACATGAGATTTCTGGATCCATAAATATTACATTTTTCAAACTATTCAAAATATTAATTTATTTAAAGAAATACTTCCCCATGTACCAATTTTAAACTAGATCATGATTATTTAAAAAAATCAATCATTTGTAAATTTTATAATTTTATAAGAGAGACTAATATGTATTTATCATTTTTTATATATTATCATAGGGATAGTGCTGCTATCTAGCAAGCACAGAATGAGTTAAGGAGATTCTCTGCTGCTGCCATCTATCAGACAAGTGGCATTGCAATTAAATGGATATAAAGAATGGATACAATTCAAGATTTTGTGGATATTATGAGAATGGATACAATCAGACTTTTTATTTGTGGAGCTTATTTAAGAAATGTCTGAATGGATACAATTCAGCTCCCCATCCTGTAGACATGTTAATACTAAGAATGATGTAAAGGAGTTCTTAGATATAAAAGGAAAATAAGTTTTGAGATTTAAAAACAACTTACCAGGAAAAGAATTTATCTATTCATTTTTAAAACGTCACAGACAAGATTTAACTTATAGAATGTGCCAAAACATTAAGAAAAATCGAGCCGCTGTCTCGCACAAAGTCATCAATGATTATTTTAACAGGTTGCAAGAAGAGCTTCAGGGTATGCCACTTAAAAACATTGTGAGTTTTAACTAGATGAATTTGTGCAATGACCCTGGCAAAAAGGTTATTACTAAACGAGGCTGCAAATATCCCGAGAGGCTGATGAATAGCAAAAAGGCATCTATTTCTGTAATGTTTAGCGATGCAGGGGACGATACAATAATACCTCCATATGTAGTATATAAGGCTCTACACATGTACAACTTATGGTCTGAAAATGGGCCTAAAATACCACGTATAATCGTACAAAATTGGGATGGTTTGACAGCTTCTGTTTCGAGGACTAGATTATGACAATAGCCAAGGTTTATTTGAAGAAGCAATCAGGAAAGAAGATATTGATTGGGAATAATCTCGCCTCACATTTGACACTGGAGGTTATCAGAATGTGTTCTGAAAATGACATCAATTTGACTTTTCTTCCTGCCAACTCGATTCATATTACGCAGCCGCTTAACGTAGCTTTTTTTTTTTTAAGACCAATGAAGATCAAATGGAAAAAATTCTCGAGCAATGGAAGAGTGGACCAGGCAAAAATGAGATGACTTTGCCAAAAGATAGATTCCCTCGGCTTCTTAATCAACTAATGGAGAGCATCACTGAACAGGGGCTAAGCAATGTCCAAGCAGGCTTAAAAAAAATGTGGCATTGTGCCTTTGGCTAGAGAGCCAGTGTTACAAATGCTTCCTAAGCCTCTTGATACTTTTGTGGAGAGAAATGATTGCACGGCGATAGATACGAGTTTTGTTGAAATTCTGAAAAATATGAGATATGAAGGAGCGCACACACACACACACACAAACACAAACACACACACACAAAAGAGAACAAAAATCAATGTTCTTTCTGGGAAAAGTGTTGTTGCCCATGAATATAATTGTTCAGAGTCTTCAGATGAAATGAGTCTGCACGATTCAGATTCATATCCACCTTCAGAGAGTAATGCTTCTGAAAACGACTTCAGTGAAGAAGAGACTGCAGCCAGAAGCCAGATCAGGCCCGTGGCCACACTTCAATCAGGAGTCTCTATAATAGCTGCAAACCGATTTCAGAAGTCATCACAACATATTACCCTTTTATGGTAAAAAAAAAGAAGACACAAGAAGGGGATTGGCTATTATTCAATTTTACTATTTACACAAGTAATGCTGGAAGTTCAGCTTCAAACAAAACACCATATATAGGGAAAGTGAGAGCACTCACAGAAAATGAAAACTTTGAGAGTGCATTTTAGTGTCACAGAAGTTCGAGAGAATTCTCAGAACTTATTTATGGAATGTAAAATGTTCCAGACATCAGTGAATTTGACTATGGTCAAGTTGTCGGAAAACTTAATCCACCTAAAGAATACAGAAGAGGCCTAAAAATGTTTGATATTGATATTTGATAATATTTGAGTTTATATTCCTATATATTTTTTTGTTGTTTTTTAGGTAAAAGTTCGTTTTTGAGCCAGTTTTTAAATTAATATAATATATATACACATACTTACTGTTTCCAATCACCTCTTTGAAAGGAGAATAAAATAAAACATCTTATCTCATTTGATGTTTCTATTCACCACAATGGCAGGTGAATAGAAACACAGAGTTAAAAAAATCTCAGATCTATACCTTTGATACAATAACTCGATATGGAAAGTAAAGGATAGCCACGACCCAAATTTTAAAATATTTGTAATAATATCATTTTTTCACTGACTGGTATAGAACCATTTATGTATGAAAGTGTTTATATTTGCCCCATTTGATGGTATCCCAACTCACCTAATAAATTTTGGTGTTCCTCTCAGTGACACTGAACTCTTATATTACAACTCACCTAATATTGATGTTCTTCTCTTTTACACTAAACTCTAATATTACATTTCATCTCACACTCACCCTACCATTATACATTAGCGTAAGTGCGTATAACCCGAACGGGTAGTAAGACGCGGTGCTATTAATAATAATAATAATAATAATAATAATAATAATAATAATAATAATAATAATAATAATAATAATAATAATACAACTCATCGAATTTTGTTGGTCTTTTCTTTGACGCTAAACTCTAGTATTACAACTTAGATAATCTTGGTGTTCTTATCTTTGACACTGGACTCTTGTATTACAACTCGCCTAATCTTGGTGTTCTTCTCTTTTACACTAAACTATAATATTACAACTCATCGAATTTTGGTGGTCTTCTCTTTGACGCTAAACTCTAGTATTACAACTCAGATAATCTTGGTGTTCTTCTCTTTGACGCTAAACTCTAGTATTACAACTAAGATAATCTTGGTGTTCTTATCTTTGACACTGGACTCTTGTATTACAACTCGCCTAATCTTGGTGTTCTTCTCTTTTACACTAAACTATAATATACAACTCATCGAATTTTGGTGGTCTTCTCTTTGACGCTAAACTCTAGTATTACAAGTGAGATACTCTTGGTGTTCTCTCTTTGACACTAAACTCTAGTATTACAACTCACCTAATCTTGGTGTTCTTCTCTTTGACGCTGTCCACAGCATACAGGACCCCACATACAATGAACATCTCCCCAAAGATGTGGTGGTCGATGCTGATGTTCCACATGTACTGTATCTTCATGGTGTAAGCATCTACCTTCATGACGACAGTGTTGTTGTTGTCCGAGGACAGCCCATACAGCACCCACAACCCGTTATCGTCCACCGAGAAGTCCATGTAGTTGTTCTCCGTGGTGTAAAGGTAGTTGGAGTTGTTGGTGATCAGAAGAGGGACGTCGAGTTGACGGTAGCTCTCGGATTTGAGGTCGAACCGTAACATCCTTGGCTTGTCACGTTCGTTGTAGTAGAACGAGCCGTTGTACACCACATGGGCGTTACCCTGGAAATTACCAGACAGGATCGAAGGCTTCCTATTAAACATGTTAAATATACTGTATTCCTTGAAATACTTGGTTCAGGAAGCGATAAACTAGGGCACCACTTCATTCAGTAGGTCCTAGAGTAGAGGATCAACGGAAGCAACCCTTTTTTCACGAACCCGCACCAAGTTCGGTCTGTTCCAAACTTGTTTGGACTTGTAGAAGCTTTTGATGCTTTTACAGATTTACAGACAGGCCATAACTTCTTCCTTTATTGAGTCTGCACATCTACAATCCTTCGTCCCCCACCGCCTCAACAGATAAGCTATACGCTGCTCAAATGGTGGTCCCCAGATCGTCTCGCATGCTGGTCACAAGGGCGCTTTAATGGCACAGCACTACAACTAACTCAGATGCCGTACTGTCACAAAGAATGGTGCCACCAGGATATGAATATATTTCTCAAAATGTCCACAATATTTATGAACATATTAGGCTGAAAGAAAGTCTTTATTGGCCACCTTAAAACGTTTTGCCTTGAAGTTTCTACAACAATGGTGAATGTGTTCGGAAGTCACTATAGAATTTTTTTATGTGGAGGTAGGTGGAAGGTTCAAGATTCATGAGCCTCGAGTTATAATGACTTTAGGAATCACCTTGAGCTTTTTGCAATAAAACCTTTAGGAAATACCTTAGCTACGTTCAATAATGCTTTTAAGAATAGCCTTGAGTTTCGTTCAATGAAGCCTTTAGGATGTGCTTCGTGTAATAAAGCCATAAAGAAGCATCTTGAGACTTTAAAAGATCTAAAAAGGCTCTTTGTTTATAAGAGATGTCAAAAGTTCTACACGAGTTATTGAGGGTAAGAGGGAAAAGTGATGCTGTTCCTTTGTGAATGCGTTCAGGCTTCGGGACAAGAGTAAATCTCCAGAAAAGCTTTTGCATTTGAGACAGCACTAATAGTGAAATCAGAATTACTAGTATCTTATCTGACTTGTCACCCTATCAGAAATCGAACTTACAAAGTTTCCGAAAGGTGATTAGTTAAAGTTAAACGATCACGGCTACTAGCCTACCTTGAAGGGGTGATCCAGTTTGTACCGCTTGGTGGCTATGTCCCGCCGAAACATGGTCTTGTTGCTGTACTCGAACAAATGGTACGTATCGTTCTCCTTGGTCACCCACAGCTTCTCGCCTAGAGTTTCCATCACTGGCATGGGTCGCGCATCCAGCTACCATACAAGGCCTCTGTGTTCCGGTGGTACACGGGCTTCCCCACCGCATACAGCTGGCAGTCTGTTTCAAGGCATCGGGATTTACAGCTCAATATTCTATGGTCAGATAAGACGGTTGAACAGTACGGGGGAAAGTCCAACTCAAATTGAGCTGTTATTGTTATCTACTAAACAAACCTTTCTAATGTACTTTAGAGTTTAGATTATGGTCAAAAGAGATCGCTTTCATATTTAAATCACATTAAAAAAATTTATGGGGTCTATGTGGTTTGAGATATAAAAGTTGTCCTGAAAATATATATAATATGACATCCCCCCTGTACTCTTCATTTATAAGTGGAAAAGAGGAAAACATCAGGTACTTGTTGCTGGATTGTACACTCCGCCTACCAAGCAAGGTAGCAGTCTTACCTTGACTGATTATACTATGGCCCTATTTTATAAGCTACGCCATAGTGGAACCAAAGCAAGGTAGCAGAATTACCTTGACTGATTACACTATGGTCCTATATTGTATGCTGTACCATAATGGAACCAAGCAAGATAACAGTCTTACCCTGACATTACACTATGGCCCTATCATACGCTACACCATAGTGGAACCAAGCAAAGTAGCCATCTCACCTTGAATGATTACACCATGGTGCAACCAAGCAAGGTAATGGACACAGTAATACTAGTGATGTTGTACCCAGCACTCTGGAGGGGAGTCCCGGGTACGTGGCGTTGGCGAAGGGTTTGATCTCCATGCGGCCCACAAGGTGAAACAGGGCGATGCCTCCGTCGTTGCACTTAGCTTCTTTAGGAACGTGGCACTCCGGGCAGGCTTCAGGGGGTGGACAGAGGTCGTTCAGATCCACAGGCGTGGGGGGCCTCTCACCGTACACTGCTACCCCTTGTCCAGCACCCACGTGCACCGGGGGTGGCGTGGCCAGTTGAGGGTCGATCTCTGCAAACAAAGGATTGTCCTGTAGCCAGGTAACTTGAAACAGGGGCGTAACCACCAGGAACGACAAGGATACATTTTTCTCAACGAGACCCCAATAGGGTCGACTACTATTAATAAGAACTATTGATCAATTGATACGATGACACCGTCTAATCACTTAAGGTCTACGCACACCGGCATATGTATACAGATGGTATCGTAATGCCACAACGTTCTCACACATCGATATCGTATATACGCCATATACCCCAAGAGCGTTTCCCTCACCAAAACCCATACTTACCCTTTAGATAACATGTTTTATTTAATCACAATAAATATCCTACCGGTACCATTCGGTACAAAGTTTAAATCTGCTTACCTTTTTGATGCATACGCTCGCTAATTTCTGCCAATGCGTTTTCCTTGTACTTATTGTCGTAATAAAACGTATCCTCTTCCAACACGTCAGTACCACTTCATATATAAACCATCGCCTCTTACTTCATTATTGTATTAATTTCAAACTACTCATCAAAATAGCATCCTAGGAAAGACTACAAGAACTAGTCGGCAGTCAAGTGGTGGTTGACGCGTCGATCTCACCTCGCCGCAGATAATGTAATATATGTTATAATTTAAATCTTTAGTTTATAAGTTAGTACTTTTGATAGGGTTCTCGAGAACTGTTTCACTATGTCCATATAACGTAGTCTTAAATATTTGGGCGATTACCCGACGTCCTATACTGTGTGGCCACATTCCAGATGGTTTTACTCTTAGATCGGGAAAAAAGGGGGGATCAGATAATCCATAGTTTTGTTCTATGACCTAGTTGGGTCTCTGATATCAGTCACAAGTTTACTTATTGTTGTACCTATTGTGCACGGTGCTCACCTCGCAGGTATTCTTCTATTCCAGAGTAGGGGACCGCCTGGTGTTTATTATTTTGTCCGGCCCTCTTCAGGCACCGCTTGGATCTTTTAACGTTTTAACTGTTAGCTATTGTTATATTCTGTCTCCAGAGTTTTGATGAGAATTAACTATAGTGTTGGATGACCTGTTAACGTTTTAACTGTTAGCTATTGTTATATTCTGTCTCCAGACTTTTGATGAGAATTAACTATAGTGTTGGATGACCTGTTAACGTTTTAACTGTTAGCTATTGTTATATTCTGTCTCCAGACTTTTGATGAGAATTAACTATAGTGTTGGATGACTTGTTAACGTTTTAGCTGTTAGCTATTGTTATAGTCTGTCTCCAGAGTTTTGATGAGAATTAACTATAGTGTTGGATGACTTGTTAACGTTTTAGCTGTTAGCTATTGTTATATTCTGTCTCCAGACTTTTGATGAGAATTAACTATAGTGTTGGATGACCTGTTAACGTTTTAACTGTTAGCTATTGTTATATTCTGTCTCCAGACTTTTGATGAGAATTAACTATAGTGTTGGATGACTTGTTAACGTTTTAGCTGTTAGCTATTGTTATAGTCTGTCTCCAGACTTTTGATGAGAATTAACTATAGTGTTGGATGACTTGTTAACGTTTTAGCTGTTAGCTATTGTTATAGTCTGTCTCCAGAGTTTTGATGAGAATTAACTATAGTGTTGGATGACTTGTTAACGTTTTAGCTGTTAGCTATTGTTATATTCTGTCTCCAGACTTTTGATGAGAATTAACTATAGTGTTGGATGACTTGTTAACGTTTTAGCTGTTAGCTATTGTTATAGTCTGTCTCCAGAGTTTTGATGAGAATTAACTATAGTGTGGGTTGACCAGGCAGTACTAATGAGGATAAGGCCTGCCATAGTATCTCAAGAACCTATATTCCTGGTAGCGCTCCTTGAACTTTTTGTAAACTTACATTTCCCGTTCTAAGAACTTAACTTTTGTATAGTGTAGCTCATTATGGAGTTAACGCATGCTAGCTAGCTCGTTTAACTACCTACGTTGTAACTCCTTAAACTAGAACATTCAAAGTTTAGATATTGTTTAACTACTTTTCTTATCCATGCTTATTAGGTTAAAGTCTTGTGGCCGTAAGGCTGGAGTAGTGTTGTGTATTGCTGCATAACTTCTACTATATTGTTTCACCCTACTTAAATTATTGTTGAGTTCTGGCTAGGACACTTTTGTTCTGGAATGTGTGCTCGTTCTTCTTTAACAAGTTACAGCTCTTTCTAAGACCCAACTATAATTGTCTTGGTTGCAAGTCGAGTTAAGGTGCTTCGCACCAAACGCTCCTGTTTGGGAAAGAGATGTTTCTGTTTAGTAAAATAATTCCTATCAGTAAACAATGGCATGTTTGGCATACTATCACGTCTTACCACTTGTAATATTTCCACCATGTTTTGACTATAATAAACTGATTTGTTAAAGTATATATCTCTTATGCTTTGTGTAAACTATTCTTTTTTATTTCTTTGTTACTGAACGCGTCATTTCTTCTATCAAATAGTAGAAGCGGTGATCCACTTGTGTTGATCCTCCCTAGTAGTCCTAATTGATGTTCTTGCAGTCTAGGAAGTGGCCTAAGTCCTGAAGATTGCGGCAGGTTCTAAATCTCCCAGTTCCAACAAGTGGTTCCATTGAGGAGTTGCACAGTGGCTAGACATTTACCTATTATACAAAATCGGTTAGTTTTGTGACAGTTAAGCAAACTTTAATTTATGCCTATTTATTTATTATTTTGTTAGATAATCCCGTTTATAATAGTAAAAATATAAATGATCAAGTTAAAAAACACCAACAAAAAACCTCCCTAAAAAGCTTCTATGTGTATATAATGGTTTAAAAAAATTGCCCCAGTGGTTGGGATGACCTAATTATTATTATTATTATTATTTAAATAACTAAAGCTCTTTAAAATTATTTCTTGTCAACTAACGTGCTTTAAACAAAGTCTTTGAATAATACCACACACATCCGAGTTTGAGTGAGAAATAAAACTAGCTATACTATGAGTGGAGTTCGATTGTTCGAAATCTGAATAGTTACATCTATTTTGTCTAATTGGTTAAATAGTTAAAAAAAAAGACTATTTATGTAATAGTTGTTATAGTGTTTAAATCTATTTCCCTCTTAATAATCACTATTTTTTGATGTTATTTGTTTATAATAAATTCCAATACTAATCGCAAATTTCGAGCTATATCCGTCATTTGAGGATTATTCTAAATTCAAGCGTCACACCGAAAAATTACTTTAAGATTTAATCTAAAATTTTGAAGTATTTTTATGTCAAAATTTCTTGAGGGGATCCTTCCCTGACCCAATCCCGTGAGACTGCCCCCCCCCTCCTCACGAAGATCCTGGATCCCCCCCTGATAGTTTGCCTGTGTGTGAGGAGCGTTAAATGTATTTATTCAGTTGTGTATACGATACATATACATTATATTATTGTTAGCACCGCGTCTCACTACCTGTTCGGATTATACGCTTAAGTATTAGTTACGTTAATGAGTAAGGGATGAGGAGGTTTATATTTAGAAGAAGTGCACTAGCATGTGTGTTGAGGGAGAGTGGAAAACCATTTTGGAAAGACCACACTCAGTACACTCAACCGAGATTGCAATCCCGTTCTCCATAATTAAAAGTCTAGTCCACTGCGATAGCATCGCCTTAGACTATGCGGCCACCGAAACGGGTCATACATTAATTACTGCAGTGGAGCAAGGGAATAGGCAGGATTTTATAGGAAAGTACCCGCATTTGCACGAAAGAAGGTTGGGAAACAATTTATTAAAAATAACTTCAGTACACGGGACTGGGATTCGAACTCCAATCGCTCCGTCATCCAGTCTAATGCGAGAGTGACGCCTGAAATTGTTTGATCACTCAAGTTGGTCTTCGTTTAAAACTAATGTAAATATTGGAATATTTAGGTCTCCATACAACCATAATAGGAATATTCCGCCTCTGGCACTCGAGGAATCACTCGTTTTATTCCAACTGGGGCTCTGGAATGGAGCCCTGGTGGGTCATAAAAGTATACAACCAAGGGGTCCCCCAGGGCGCTGTTGAGTTTATGTAGCGGAGACAAAGTTTATAAAGACATTCCTCCCCCCCCCCTCCTCCCCTATCATTCTCAACGTGCATACAAACAACAACAATGTTTTGGTCTGAGGACTTCTGGTAACTATACACACGGGTATCGGTACACAGCACTAGATAAATATTATCAATATCTATAAAATAGCAATAATAATAGAGTAAAACAAAAGGGTACTTGGCGGTCTAGGGGTAAGGTGTCAGACTTCTGTGTTGAAGTCCAGGGTTCAAATCCTGGTGTCGGCACAGATTAACCTGATTACCAAACTCTTCCTTCACCTCTGACAAAGTGTGCGCTTTCACGCTTTGTGAATGTGTGGAATC
Organism: Timema cristinae; assembly: GCA_039000515.1. NCBI lineage: Eukaryota > Metazoa > Arthropoda > Insecta > Phasmatodea > Timematidae > Timema > Timema cristinae. The sequence continues at coordinate 4,340,982 of JBCFYV010001001.1, read as the reverse complement.
CAAGGCCTCGCCGTGGTTCGGAACCCACTTTAAAAACCTTAAGTCTCTTATTTCTAGCATCATAATTCTCACGTATCATCTTATAATCTGGGTATATTTATTTAATTTGTATATATCCTGACATCTAGAGGGTAGTTTGGGACCTAAATATGCTTACATATTTTTTTCTACATCAACTATTATCCAATATCCAATTTTTAAACAATAATTAAATTATGTAATTCGCACCTAATCTAACTGTCCTTATAAGCCTACTTACTATACATTTGTTGTCCTACTAGCTGGTCCGCACTGGTATCTGGTACTCTCCACCACTGGCTGTCCCACCAACCTCTGGATCTAATAGTCCAGTGGTGTCGAGCATCCCCCTATCCACCATCTGAGGAGGTGCGCTATCGGAAAATTTGCTCCACCTACTTCCAGCCTAAACCAACACCTGTATGGACCTAAAACTACTCGTAACTTAGCCTAAATATAATTAAAAGAAAGGAAAGACTAAAAATTAGCTTAGCGTATTTACAATTATTTTACTATTGATGGTTGCAGGGTCATTGATATTATCTAGTCGCATCTTCTGAACTGAAAGTACCGTCTGAGCGACCGGTTGACGGCCAGATGCCCACAGATCTAGCCCAGCAACAACACTTTTTTCCAAGTGGGCCGGACTATGTGAATGAGGGGTTAGTTCTTTGTCTTAGACGACAATCCAATAATAGACTTCCAAGCTGGTATTCCGGCGCTCCCCGGTTCTTCAGCAGCTCACGCTACTGTAATCCAAGGGTGCCTTCCCTCAGCTGGGCTCCGGATAACCAAATTCCTGCTCTACCCTGCCAGCCAGCAACGGATTAGCCTTGTAAGTCTATTGTCTTTGTACCAGTTTTGGATCTTTATCTACGTCCGATGTCAAGTCCCTTCTTCAATAGCGTCACTCTCGTCATCAGTCCTGTTCATTTGTCTGTCTTTTGCCTCGTTGTCCCGTCTGTTCCATCTCCTATTTTTAATGTCTAATACATATCTGTTCCTCTCCCTTTTCGAAACGTCATCCAAACTGCGTCTAAGAGACTCCACCGATACACGTCACGCAATATGTTGTAAATAGAACCCGCTTGCAACAGGACTTGCATCATCTCCCTGTCCGCAGATGAAAATATTAACTCTAGCACCACGTGCTCCAGCGTCGCCTTCCTTCCGCAATCACATAGTCCCGTGTCCATTAGTTGTCTTTCAAAGAGAGTAGCACTGTATGGTCCACGGCCGATAAAGTAATGAACCAATCCTGGAGAGCGCTGCATAACTCCCTTTTAAGCCATTCTATAACACTTGGGAAAAACTGATGAGTCCTCCTACCAGTTAAGCTGTTTTCCCAATCCGTCTGCCACTCATATATAAAAAAAAATCCTTGCAATCCATTCATCACACCCTCTCGGGTTAGCTCCTCCACCTTCCCCAGATATCCTTTCCTCATCTACTATATTGCCACTCTCTTCCTGACTTCTATATGAGTGGACAGATACCAAGGGCTACGCACAGCACATCGTTGCTACAGTCTGTAAGCACCAGAGAGCCTCAGAAGTACAATCCTCTGAAGGCTCCTGATCTTCCTTTAACTCTTTACGTTCTCAGCTGTTGAGCCCATGCGCTGGCCCCGTAACCCACTATGGAGACTAGTAACGCTGATGGTATAATCTTATCAGCAACATAGACAACCGAAACTCGATGTCCTATACTTATGACCCTCAAAGCTCTTCCGCTTATGTTCTCCCGTGTGACATAAAGTCACGCTTCTCGTCTAACATAATGCCAAGATATCTGGTGCATATACTACGTTTAATATTCTTTTATTAATCTTTCCCATCGGGTTTCTCTTGAGTTGCCCCTAAACGGGTGCTAAACTTAGCTTAACTTTCCTGCCCCAAGAGTCCAAACCAATGAGTACTGTATTTATCTTGGCCTCTAGTTCTTTTAGTTTCAACCACTATAAGTAAATCATACACAAAGGCAACCCCTACCGCCGTATCAGAGAGCGCCTCAATTTCATTAAGCTAGGTTCGAGTCCTATATCCTAAAAAAAAGGCCCACAGACCAGCCCTGGGGACAACCTTTCGTAAGCTTTTTGCATATTGATATTCCTGGACATCTTAGGTTATCATATCTATCCCTACAGTAGTCCATAAGACTCCTGTAGAGATTCCTCAAACAGTTAATTTACCTTAGGCACTTGAAAAACGCAAGCCACCATAAGTTGTCAAAAGCTATCATATGTCCAAGAATATCCCTACTACGTACTTTCCACTAGCCCTATCTACAAATTTATAGCTTCACAATAGCATCTTGCATGGATCTACCACCCCTAGAGCCGCACTGCTGCTAATGCATACCCACAGCTTCTCGATGCTTTTGCAGTCTACTACACAAGATATTTTCTTGTAGTTTCTCATATACATTCAAGAGACAAATCGTATTTACGACTTAGGGAGCTGAGGATTCTTATCCTCGTCCTTTACTAAGAATCGCAACCTCATTCTGCTTCCATGTGTTCGGCACATGACCTTGGGCCATTCACTCTTCATCAACCGCGCTAGGAAGGGCGCTATCTGCTCACTGATTTTCTGAAGACCTCAACTTGATTCCATCAGGTCCAGGAGCGTTCTTATTTTTCATTTCAGCTATTACCTTAGTAATTTAAACCTGGGTCACTGATCAGTCACCTCACTATTATCGTATGCCTTTACTATGCCTGTATAGCATTACCTGGTCCTCGTCATTATCACCCGGGTCCGCATATCATCCAGAAGAAAGGTATCCAGCAGTAACCAAGCAGACTCTTCCCAGCACAAAGTCTTGTCTCCTCCACCCGGCTTCCTCAGTGTCGAGATCACAGATGGGGGCCTTATCTTCTCTTTCGCTATTTTAAAGGGTATGCCACATGCGTGGTTCTTAAGCGCTTCTTGAACATATTGCTCCTAGCTGTCCCTCTTCACTTACATCAGGATGGATTAATACTCGTCTTGCTTTCCTCTGTAAATATTGAGGAGTAAGTCAATACCCGCAGGATCATTGTATCTCTGATACCTCTTGCATGCCCCTCTCGTATTCCTTCTAAGACTGCTCAACCACTCGTTCCATGGTTTATTTCCGATACTAAGGGTTTCCTTTTATAGTGGGATGGCTGTCCTCATTGCTCTTTGAAAATATCTTGTAAACTCCCTCGCGCTGGCATTCACGTTTCCCCCTTTCTTGTTTTCAGGTGGCAGCACCAGCAACCCCCTTAGCCTATCCCAATCGGCCTTCCTGATGTTATAGCTCAGTCTTTTACCCACTTCAACCTTCACATCTTCTCTCCCCTCGATCAGATTATGGTCAATAATTGTCATCCCGTCCAGTTCCTTCCAATTCCTAATATTCATAACCACCTCCCGATTGTAGATTGCGACGTCTATGTTGGAGCTCTCTTCAGCTCTTCCCACATATTTTGGTGGTTTCCCTAACTGGTTCATTACTTACAGCTGCCTCACCACTATTACCTCCTCTAGTTTTCCCCTTCTCTTATACACTCTGTAGCCACCTTTTCTACTATCGGTCCTTTTCAACACTTCACTAAACCATAAAGGTGACCTATGTGCTGTGCACCATTTTTTTAAATATAATAGAGAAAGGCATTTATGTTTTAATTGTGCGGCGAACACGGAACGAACTTTCAACTTCCTGCTGGACTACGTGGCCCACACTGAGTTGTTGTGATTTGGTACCGAGACCGGGCAGCATAAACATTTGCAGTGCGATGTCACCCATTACGCAGAAGGAAAAGGAGGGGGGGTGTAAAGTTGAGTGTTTTTGCATGTTCGAACAGATGGTGACACTGACGTGGATGACTTTAGGACTATTTTCTTTAACATTATTAATTTACGTATTAATTTATCTTTGTTTTCATCATTAGTGATCTAAATTAATTTCTCTTTGGTTTTTATAGGTTGAATAGGTATTGTTTGTTTTATGAGAAAACGAGGTTAAAAAAACATTAACTTTTGCCACCTTTTGGCGGTTTGATACAATGTGTGGAGCTTTTTTTCGGATGGGCGCGTAAAAGAGGTTTCTTGGAGTTTGTGAGTTGGTCATGGACTCCTCTTCTAATCTTCCATTTTGTGGAGGGTATGCAGATTTTCATACTCGGTGTGATCACTAACCTAGTGACAGAGAGTAAGGGTTTCATATAATCATTTTATTTGGTGGTAAGATGACTCGGTGAGTTTAATTGTTCTATTCTCTTTAACCTCATCTTTCGGCCTGCGGGTTTTGGAAAATTAATGTTGTGAAAAAGGGTGGCGAAAGGTTTATGTTTTAAGTATCTCTCCTATTATAATATAGTTACTTGTAGAGCACCTGTAATGCTACCGGGGTGGGAAGGGGAACGTCTTACTTACAATACATTTCTGTGGTGTATTCTTTTAATGTTAAGGGTAAGAGGGGGCATTATTGAATTTGTTGGTTTGATCGCAGTTCGTTAAGTCACCATTGTCATGAATTGTTGTTTGGTATCTTTATTTATGATATTAATGTTTGTGTTTTCTTTGTCTTAATTTTTTTTATGTGAACTGTTATTGGGAATTTTCATTTATGCTATTAATGTTTGTGTTTTTTTATCTTAATTCTTATACGTGAACGGTTGTTATTGGGAATTTTCATTTATACTATTAAGAGTATGATATCTGGAATCCGTGATGGTCAATAATTCTAATCATTTAAGGCTCTCCTTATTTTTAGAGTTATATTTCACTGGATATTAATTTCTTGTTCCCTTTCACCATACATTAAAGAAGAGAGGTGAGCGTACATAAGGGAGACAGTATTCCTAGCGTATGTATCAACCAAGTATATCATTGGAGTTCTTACAGACATCGTCAATAATTTCTATCTGATCTAGTAATGCTCTATATCTCTATGAACTGGAATTACATATTGACAAGGATGAATGTACCATTCTCGTCATACTTTGACACATGTGACCTTTTCATCGAATAAGTGATCAACTATCGTAACCGTAATGTACTATTGAAGATTAACACGCACTCGATTCCATCGCACAATTTCATAGTTGCAGCATTAGCAAGATTCTACCACTCTTCGTGCTGTGCGGTTCCTGCAGCTACAATGTCTAGCTGTATTCCCGCACTTTCCTGATCTGTCCATAACGTCCTTATAAGCAACCTGAGCGTCCTGGTTTCCCTTTGCCTTGGTGAACATGTGCTGATCTTCCTGCAGGTTTCATCATAGTCGTTTCTATAGACCTCCTTACTTGTTTCCCCCACGTCCCTCCTCTTCTTTCTTCCCCTCGTCCTCGTGTACTCTTTAGCACCCCTTGCTGCTCTTCCCTTCATGTCCGGTATTTTTGTGTTTGGAAAGAGTCAATATTCAATCGTCCACCTATAGGTATAATGATATCCTTAATGTTAAATTATTTTTTCACTTAGTTAACCATCTAACTTGTTCCATTGACCGAAAGTAAGAATATTTGTGCTCTGCATTTCCACGCTCTAAAGGAGTCAATTCACTACATATTATGTGTGTCCAAACCCTTAGGAAATTTAAAACGTTTATTTCTTCTATTTTCAAGCCCAAGGTGGTCTGTGTATAACGGACGGACAGTGGGGATTTTCTATTTATTTTAATTTTAAACTTCCTTATACATTTTGGCTTGACATCCTAATATAATTGGGGGTGATGGGGATTTTTTTTTCCTAATTTTAATTGTCCCGGTATCTTATTACTTTAAATCCGGGCAGTTTTTCTCCTTTTAACAATTTTGTTTTCGTCTTTTTACTACATATCCTTTCTAAGTCTAGGGGAAAATGGGGATAGCGGTATTCACCTTAATGATATCACCACCTCAGAAATGAATTCCTCCATATGCTAGGAGAGCAGAGGTAGGATGAAGTCAAATGGGCAGATTCAGATGGCAGCACCAACTCAATTTTAGTTAAAATTGGACTTTTCCCTGCACCCTTCAAATGTTATAATTTTATTTATTTGAGTTATTTGACGTGCACTTTCTGAACCGACTAATTATATCGACACACAACTTATAAACTATCTGGAACAGACACAAAATCCAGTCCCCGGTCGTTAATTCATCACTGTGAAAGTAAAACCCAACATTTTACCAATGATACATTTTTGGGCATGCCAGATATTGAACCCAGGATTATTATCTTAGAAGATAGACACGCAAATGTTATCGATGTTGACCGCAATAAAATCTGTTTGTATTTTTATAGTGTTGTTCCTACCCCATTGCTACTATAGTACTCAATAGCCTCGCTCTCCAAACATTTGGTGGACCTATATCTCACCAAACAGAGTGAAGATGCCCTTGGTGATGCCCATGTCGTTCTTGGCGATACAGTGATACTGTCCAATGTCTGCGTTCTCAAACTTGCTGATGTTCAGCTGTATGTGTACCTGTAGAGAAGAGAACAACATTTCTTGTTTCTAAATACAAATAACGGGAATAATTGTGGCTATTAGGCCTGTGACGAGGCCCGACCTCGAGTATTTTACTGATACTACTGTTGTTATCATCCAATTATAAAGTAAGAAGGCAAGGTTACTTCTATCTCACTTAATTGAAAAAGCGTCCAACTTCCCTGCCATATGCGTACAAAAAATGCTGTGTAGGCTACGGCTCCGTGTATGTCGAAAGAAGAGAGAGAGAGAGAGAGCAGTCACCTTGTACTTGCTCTTGTCCTCGTCTCTCATGCTGTACTTGTTCCCTCTTTCCAAGAGTTGGCCATCAGACCTCTCCCAGTAGCATACAGACTCGGGGTAAGCCTCCACCTCGCACTCTAGGGTCGCCGTCGAGCCGTTCACTGCACCCACCAGTTGGTTGTGGATGCGGATCAGCGGCGGGACTGGAACCAAGAAAACAGGATCGTACTACACGGCTGTACCGATGCTGTACTGTACTGTACTGAGGTACTTCATGTAGAATAACACACGCTGTACTATATCTTACAAACCAAGTAACGGATACTTGTAAGTGAACATGGCAACACTGCCAGACCCACTTCAGTGACCACGTGGTCTCAGACGTCACTCTCACAATAGACTGCTGATGACGGGGTGAACGTGGTTCCATCCCGGTCGGTTGTATTGAGGGTGGATTTTCCTATATGGTTTCCCACTCTTCCTACACGCAAATTTGGGTACACTTCTTCTAAAGTCAACCTTATTAATCCCTAGCCACTAGCGTAATTAGTGGATAAGCCTATAAGCCGAATGGGTAGTAAGACGCGGTGCTAAGAAAAAATCACTTTCGTATGAGATTCTAGGTATGGTGAACAGGCTATAACTGACACTACGCGGGGTAAAGTTCCACTGGCTATCTTTGTATCACTCCGCCTTCAACCTTCACACTAGACTCAGAAAACAAGCAACGATACACACACACACCGATGGGTACGCGGACCAAGGCGTAAACCTCGTCTGGTCTGGTGTGGTGGTCACATGGAGATTGGCGTTTGAATACCAGCCAGGAGAACTTAGGAGGATTTTTCCTAAATGTATTTCTACTCTCCAGTGCCTCACGCTAATGATGGTACCTTTTCCTTACATTCGACTTTCCTCACCCATACCTGATCAATGTAAATATGCATGCATCTCGGTCGGGTGAGGGATAAAAGTGAAATAGAGGAGCAGCAAGAAATGACAGAAGAGGAGGAAAGAGGTTCCACATAGAAAGAAGTGGAGGACGAATTAAAGAGGATAAAACAAGGAAAAGTAACGGGCGAAGACGAACTGACAGTGGAAATGAAAAGAGCTGAAGGTCAAGTAGGCATACAATGGTTATACAGGGTGCTGAGAGTGTTTTGGAAGGAGAACAAGGTACCGGGAAGACTGGAAAAAGGACGTTCGTTATAAAACCTGTTGTCAAGAAAGGAGACAGGAAGAGGTGCATAAAGTATAGGCTAATAACGCTGATGTGCCACTCTACAAAATATATGAGATGTTACTGGAAAAGAAAATAAGAAATAAAATTAAATGAAGGTGGAGAGAGGAACAGCGTGGATTTAGGGAACAGAGGCATATAATAGACTTAATCTTTGCAAAACGGCAGCTGATGAAAATAAGATACAAATATGGGAAAGAATCAGTTACGGTATTTATGGTTGTGAAGAAGGCATATGATATCTTGGATAGAAATAAAGTTTGTAAAGTGATTAAGGAGACCGAAGTGGAAAGAGAAGTTGAATGAGACTGAAAAACATGAGTTGTGTTAAGACACAGATTGGATGGATGGAGTGGTTCCAAATTAAAAATGGAGTGAAGCAGGACAATTCCCTTTCACCATTACTTACTATTTGTAATGGTAATGGAAATGTTCATGAACAAGAGAGGAAAACTTGTGGATGTTTGCTGATGAATTGATGGTATGGGGGGAGAAGGAAGAGGTTCTACAGGAACAGTTACAAGAATGGAGTAAGGAAGTGAAGTTGTGTGGAATGAAATTTAGCATGGCAAAGTGTGAAGTGATGGTAATGACAAGGAAGAGGGTAAGGTCTAATACAACTTTAAGGTTGGCTGGAGTAGAGCTGAGAAAGGTAGAGAATGTAAGATATCATGGAAGCATGATTGTGGAAAAAGGTGGAAGTAGAGAGGATTTAATGAAAAGAGGATAGCAGGGAGAGTTGTCCTATAGGTGTGTAAGAGACCTTCTATGAAGAAGGGAAGTGCCCTAAGGAAGTGTTGTATAGGACATAATCTATACAAATTGTCACATATGCAGCAGAAACATGGAAATAGAATGTAAGAGAGACAAGGGAAGTAGAGGTCATTGGAATGATGTTTGTGAGGAGCATGTCAGCTATCACGAGAAGAAACAAGATTAAGAATTAAGTTATCCGGGCAAAAGTTGGGGTACAAGGAATACATGAGATAGTAGAGGAAGTAAGACTGAGATGGTATGGACATGTAATGAGAATGGAAAAAGAGAGGATACCAAAGAAAATGATGGAACTGAAGTGTGTAGGAAAAAGACGTAAAGGGAAGCCAAGAAAATATGGGAGAAACAGATAACAAAATATTTGCAAGTTAAAGAAGAAGAATTACATAAATTAAAGAAATAAGATTATTGGAAGGATAGAGGAAGATGAGGCATTTTATTCAAGTGACCCGGCCACAGGCTGGAAACAGTTGATGATGATGATGTAGGTGTGAAGAGCACGAGTTCAAATACAGACTGGGATGGAAGGTGTTATATACCTTGAAGAAAGTGTTATTTACATCCTCTCTTTGGTCGAAAATAGGTGCATCTCCTATTATCGCCACTTCACGCCCTTAACGGAAAGTCGTTTAATGTCCCTAGCTTTAAATCGTACCAACAAAAAAGAACACAATATTGTAATGAGCTACTGTTCAGTGTTTTTACCATTTTTGGGCTACCAGAAACTGAGACCTTTTGTAATTCACTCCTTACTACTGGTTTCATGCTTATTGTCTTAGAGCATTGTAAATACTCAGGATGTGTAGGCTGGTTATCACACGGGTAACCTTTGTAGTGAGGGACTTCTGGGAAGGAATGTCACACGGAAATGGTGGCTGGGTCCATTTGACCAGTGATCCAATGTTATCTCGGACAATCCATTGGATGAGGTGAAGGAGATGTGTGAGCTTAAATGAATATTTTGTATTACCCTTAACTTAATGTCGTCTATTCTCAATTTGTATTGTATCTACTGGTCGTGGTCGCTATAAACCGGCAACTTTAGAGGAGCTACAGTAGCCCCATGGCTTCTTTGGTGCTGACTGACAGCTCACAGCTGACAGCTAAAAGCTTTGAAACTTTACTAAACCAAATTATGTCTCCCTACGCCGAACCATATGATCTGCAAACACATGTGTTTAGCAGCTGTCACTTTTGATGATAACAATTTAGGTACATACCTAAATGTTGACTGTCAGAAGTCAGCTGTGAGCTGTCAGTACAGCACCAAAGAAGCCATGGGGCTACTGTAGTGTGAGTAAATGGTGGCCTTTTGGTCACCGATCCACCTGTTCAGCGTAGGAATTGTTTTCTGAAAGGCCTTTTTCCCTACCAGAAATCTATTATATATTAGGATATTGGTAGAAAAAAAGACCTTTCAGGAGTAATTCCTACCGTGAATGGAGTAGGCCACTTCGTGCTGAATGATGCTACCTAGCTGTGTTGAAGACCTAACCCTTCTTGTGTATGACGTGACTCTTGTTGTGATTGGTTGTTCAGCCGTAGGGGAACGTAGAGCTCAAGATGTCATGAAACTAACTCACTGACAGTCTTCTGATGACCGCGCCTAACTAAAGGTGAACCAAGGACATAGGGATCTTTTAAACTATGGAGAGTACTTCAGGAATACGTTATCTGACCCCAGACATCAAACTTTCCACCTCAAACCTTACCTGTGACAAGATTCTGTAATAACTACCATCCTAGTGACAATAAACCGACTATACTGGATATCATCTGTGAGAAAACTGCGTGGTTGTTGTTTCTCGCTTGTTTTAGTGCGGTTGATCTTCCCTTGGATATAAGACACGTTTAACAACCTTGGTTTGGATGTTGCCAGTACCTACTTCTTACCCCCAGCATTTTACCTCTCGAGCGACGATATTTGGCAACTGTCAACCTAGAGATAAGATAGTGCTTTTCTCCATAAGAATTGTAGTTTCCTCAGCGGTGTTGTTAGGTGTAGCTGACCATCTAACCATGTTACTTATCCTCGATGATCATCCTCAATCTTACTTGTGACAGACTAGGTCATAGAGCGTAGGAAAGGGGGTCATCAGTACTTAAAGTTATCTCAAAATTGATATTAAAATTTTGCAAAAAGACAACAATATCAACATGATAATATCGCCTTTAACCTTATACTAGAACCATTTTGTCAATGGCGAACCCAAACATTTACTTGGGCGGGGGTAGGGGGGGGGGGGCAAACTATCAAGGTTGTAGCCAGAATTAAATTTCGGAGGATAGGGGATTTGGAGGGATGGTTAGCAAAATAAAGTATTAAAAAAATAGGTTTGCCCTACAACCCAAAGGGGAGTCCAAGGACCCTCTCCGATAAAAAGTTAAAACATTGGATGCACCTAGAAGATATTTGGATGGGGCATGTCTAAAAAAAAATTCTAAAATTTAATGCCTCTAGACGTTATTTGGAATGGTCTTGGCTTGGCCAATTTTTGAATACTATATACCTCTAGAAGCTATTTGGAGTGATCTTTGCTTGGCCAATATTTTAAAAATTAGATTCCTCTAGAAGGTATTTTGAGTGGCCTTTGCTAGGTAAATTGTTGGAATTAGTTGTCTATTTGACTATTAAATGTAAATTAAATTCATTCAACACATTATCAATGCTAGATTTTAAAGTTCAACATGAAGTATTTTAAGTTTCTACTAAAACTATTTGGGCGCTCCATAGTACTTGTAATAATTCACGGTATTTGAGCAACGTGTCGTTCAAAACGGGGTTGGCAGACCCTCAGATACCCGACTTCTGTTTCTCCGAGTTAAGAATGTTGTACCACAGTTTACTCACAGTGTACCTCTAGCAAGAAGGTCTGATTGGCTGCAGGGGGATCCCGTTGTTCGCCATACAGAGGTAGTGACCCATGTGGGCTCGGTTTATCCGGGTGATGTTGAGTGTGTGTCCGGATATGGAAACGGCTGAAAGCAACACATTTTCAAACAACCGTTACATCGCCATTTCAACTATTGATAGAGCTAGGGGAAAAAAATCTTAATTTTCTACCTATCGAGCCACTGTTGTATCGATTGAGATACCCAGGTTGTTATCCAAGACTAAGTCACTCCCCGATACCTTCAAACTCCAAATATGGTAGTAATCTTATCCTTGTGTAAAAGAGTCTATTTGAAGGATATATATTACAACATATAAAGAAGTCTGGTGGAAATATAGCTATAAGCTAAATTTTCTCTTTGTTTTCATTTTTAAAGCAACCAGTATAAGTGTTCCCTCGGTAAAAAGCACCAATCTTGTTTTTTCAAGTCTTCAGGTGATTGAGAGGAAGAGTTTTAAATACCAGCCGACTGCAATGACAGATTAATTCTCTCCACGCAAATGTGTTTACATTTCATCTAAATTCTACCTTCTCCATCACTTCTCCATTATGTAACTATGAGGATAACCAGAAACATCCTGGTAACGCGATTGTTTTGACTGCTCCCAACTAGGGGCTACAGTACTTATTATTATTATTATTATTATTATTAGCACCGCGTCTTACTACCCATTCGGGTTATACGCACTTACGCTAATGTGTAATGGTAGGGTGATTGTGAGATGAAATGAAGGACCTACAGTTCAACGTGGAATCCGAACCACGGTGGAGGCCTGGCATTCCTCACATTACAGTACTTACTTTGCCAAGACCCCATGGGGATCACGGAGCCGTCCATCTTACGCCACTCCACGGTGGGTCGAGGGGTCCCCATGGCGGCGCACCTTAGTCGAATGTTCTCCCCCTCATGGACCACGATAGGCCTGGGTGGCAACAGAGGACTGAAAGCTGCGAGACATGAGACGACAGTTGCTATTGGTGGACATACGAACACTCGTCAGTGGTCAGTGAAACATGGACACGGACTTGAGAGACGCAGGTTCTATCACCAGCGTTCCGAGCATCTTCCAACCGGGGATCAAACCCAGCCTTCCGAGTCATACATCTGACCGTAAACCTAAAACTGGCAATGAGCCTAAAGCTTGATTCACAAAATTATCTCTCAAACCGTTAGTGCTATTTGCGTTTAGTTAATTAGGAAGATAAAATTTAAAGGAAACCAAAAAGAACAATCCACATAGTAATGTAGCAAAATAATCGAACCATTTTGTAATTTTCATCCGTATTATTTATGGCTGATATTCGATTGTACAACCACTTAAACTTTAAATTAAATTAGCCTTAGAATCATTCAAAAGCGTAAGGTCGATTATTGTTTAGCAATGGGGACTATTCATTGAAAATGAACCTAATAGAAATGAAGACCTGTATAGAGATAGCCTGGAAATATTCATCATCATAAGGTCGATTTTCCTCAGCACTTCTGGCAAAGGAGTGGTAAGAGAATGAATCGGCCAACTGGTGTCAAGCACTGTTTTCATTCGAATGATCTTTTAGTTCAAATGATTTTGAAAGAATCGATTCATTCGATTATTCAGAATAATCGAATGAATCGAATTTATTCATCCGATTCTGCCCATCACTAGAACAAAGTAGAGAATAGTTTAACTCCAGCAGAACAGCTCGCATCAATTATGCGGAAATCTTGTGATTGGCTTAGAGCGCGTCACGTGATCACGTTTCTGCGCTAGTTTTTCTGCGAACGTGTGAACTCACAGTAATGCCGACATTGGAGTATAAGCAGCTTACCTGCGATGGAAGGCGGTATGAGCAGCTCATTGCTCGCTGTACCGTTCAAGGTCACTGTGTAGGCACTTATTCCTGGGATCCCTGGAGTCCCATTGGTTCCTGGTCTGCCAGCCCTGCCTCGCGGACCAGCCAGTCCTGGGGAACAAACAATCAGGGGATTGATAACACTCATCTCATCAGAGTACGCTGCCATCTTGCACAGATAAACAGTCAAGCTTCTTTACTAGCACCACCATCTTGCACAGACACACAGAGTCAAGCTTCTTTACTTGCACCACCATCTTGCACAGATAAACAGTCAAGCTTCTTTACTTGCACCACCATCTTGCACAGATACACATAGTCAAGCTTCTTTAATAGCACCGCCATCTTGCACAGATAAACAGTCAAGCTTCTTTACTTGCACCACCATCTTACACAGATACACATAGTCAAGCTTCTTTAATAGCACCACCATCTTGCACAGACACACAGAGTCAAGCTTCTTTACTTGCACCACCATCTTGCAGAGATACTCAGAGTCAAGATTCTTTACTTGCACCACCATCTTGCACAGACACACAGAGTCAAGCTTCTTTACTTGCACCGCCATCTTGCACAGACACACATAGTCAAGCTTCTTTACTTGCACCACCATCTTGCAGAGATACTCAGAGTCAAGATTCTTTACTTGCACCACCATCTTGCACAGATACACATAGTCAAGCTTCTTTAATAGCACCACCATCTTGCACAGACACACAGAGTCAAGCTTCTTTACTTGCACCACCATCTTGCAGAGATACTCAGAGTCAAGCTTCTTTACTTGCACCACCATCTTGCACAGACACACAGAGTCAAGCTTCTTTACTTGCACCACCATCTTGCACAGACACACAGAGTCAAGCTTCTTTACTTGCACCGCCATCTTGCACAGACACACAGAGTCAAGCTTCTTTACTTGCACCGCCATCTTGCACAGACACACAGAGTCAAGCTTCTTTACTTGCACCACCATCTTGCACAGACACACATAGTCAAGCTTCTTTAATAGCACCACCATCTTGCACAGACACACAGAGTCAAGCTTCTTTACTTGCACCACCATCTTGCAGAGATACTCAGAGTCAAGCTTCTTTACTTGCACCACCATCTTGCACAGACACACAGAGTCAAGCTTCTTTACTTGCACCACCATCTTGCAGAGATACTCAGAGTCAAGCTTCTTTACTTGCACCACCATCTTGCACAGACACACATAGTCAAGCTTCTTTAATAGCACCACCATCTTGCACAGACACACAGAGTCAAGCTTCTTTACTTGCACCACCATCTTGCAGAGATACTCAGAGTCAAGCTTCTTTACTTGCACCACCATCTTGCACAGACACACAGAGTCAAGCTTCTTTACTTGCACCACCATCTTGCACAGACACACAGAGTCAAGCTTCTTTACTTGCACCACCATCTTGCAGAGATACTCAGAGTCAAGCTTCTTTACTTGCACCACCATCTTGCACAGACACACATAGTCAAGCTTCTTTAATAGCACCACCATCTTGCACAGACACACAGAGTCAAGCTTCTTTACTTGCACCACCATCTTGCAGAGATACTCAGAGTCAAGCTTCTTTACTTGCACCACCATCTTGCACAGACACACATAGTCAAGCTTCTTTAATAGCACCACCATCTTGCACAGACACACAGAGTCAAGCTTCTTTACTTGCACCACCATCTTGCAGAGATACTCAGAGTCAAGCTTTCTTTACTTGCACCACCATCTTGCACAGACACACAGAGTCAAGCTTCTTTACTTGCACCACCATCTTGCACAGACACACAGAGTCAAGCTTCTTTACTTGCACCACCATCTTGCAGAGATACTCAGAGTCAAGCTTCTTTACTTGCACCACCATCTTGCACAGACACACATAGTCAAGCTTCTTTAATAGCACCACCATCTTGCACAGACACACAGAGTCAAGCTTCTTTACTTGCACCACCATCTTGCAGAGATACTCAGAGTCAAGCTTCTTTACTTGCACCACCATCTTGCACAGACACACAGAGTCAAGCTTCTTTACTTGCACCACCATCTTGCAGAGATACTCAGAGTCAAGCTTCTTTACTTGCACCACCATCTTGCACAGACACACAGAGTCAAGCTTCTTTACTTAACAGGATAAGTGGAAGCTCTTGCTCTGAAATGATGCAAAGTAAATTAAACACACCCGACTCCCACTAATTTCCATCCATTAAAAATGGCTAAACTAGTGATATTCCCGGCCAGTAGTTCAAACTTACCTCTCGGTCCTTTAGGCCCGGTGGACCTGGAGGCCCCGTGGTCCCGGGCCGACCTGCAATCACAAATTGTTAATCACTGTGCTGTCTTCGCTGTTCTTAAGGTCGAGGTTTGATCCTGACTGACAACCTTGATAGCTTCTACAGCACATTAAGGATTCGTGAAGATATAGTATTAGAGATTATATAAATTAACTATACGTTTACGAATATTGAATTTTAATTTGTTTTTAAGCTCTAATACTGCTTATTGGTGGTTGAGCCCCAAAATAATTATAAAACAAAGTTAACAATCAAAATTTATTTAACACTTAAATGAATGTTATAATAATTCATTTACTATTTATATTTCCTCTCATGTTGATTTTTTTTCTCACCCAGGAACCAAATTTGAATTGGAGAGTCGGAAATCGCATATAAAATGAAGAGTCGGATTGGGTAAACAGTGGGTTTGATTCAGCCCTAGTAGTAATAATAAGCTGTGAGGGCAATTTGAGCTGTACCAGGGCTTGGTGCAGTCATCTTCCATCCGGCTCCGGTGTGTTTCAACAACCTCATATCTTCATTAAGGAGATAGTAATTAGATATTAACTAAGATGTAAGTAGATTCTCATTCGAGTGAGTACTGAGAAGTCGAGCGATCTTACGGAGGGGACAGGAACTACCGACCTCCACTACTCTATCTCTCTCTCGCACGCGGTCAACAGATGCTAGGTATTCATTTTGAAACGGTAATAACTGAGTAAGTGCTTGTATTTGATCTCGCTCATCTGAAATGTAGATAATGATGTCAGAATGTATTTCTAGCGATGTAAAGCCCACTGGGGTATCCGAACTGTATATTAAAACGTGTTTTACTACTCTCTACAGTAGCGGACCCCCTTTGAAGAGGCTGTATCCAGGCCAACATTTGAACGGGGGGGGGGGGGGGGGGGCTTTGGTGGAGGGGATAAGATTATTTAGTAAATATTAAGTTTTAAGTCTCTGGATTTAAATAATTATATATGGAGTTATGTTAGTTTTAAACTATCCAACAAAACCAAATGTGATGACTTATTTATTGCTAAGCAAAAAAAGTAAATGTAAATGTAATAAGTATATCCAAAGTACTAATAGAGGCGGGCTATCTGTTCAATCAGATTTTATTTTGGTAGTTGGTAAACATGTGGTAGTAATTATGCAAATCCTTTTACCTGAAAAATTTGAGAATTTTTTTATAACTGCTAAACATTATAAACTAATAATTAGGGCTTAGAGGCAATTAAAACTGATTCATCTTTTCATTTACTGTTTGAAGTTTGTCACTGTGGAACAGATCAGAGAATTATAGCATTATATATTATCTCTGTTATATCCAATATTATTTTAAGTATTTATTGTAAAAAAAAATGTTTATTTAGTTAGGTGCTCAGATAAAAAAAAGTTAATATTTTTATAATATTATTAGTTAAAAAAAATTCTGATTGTGTTTCTTCACAACATATATTTTAATTCTCTAACATGTATAATTATTTAGCTTTATAAGGCTTACAATAATGTTAATAGCCTAGGCCTGGAGTATAATGATCGACATAATAGTAAAACAGTTATATTATGTTGTGTGTTTGGCCGAGCAACTCCTCAAATGTCATTTTGCAAGTTGATACACACAGTCTTCCTTTTTACTAGGCTAACGTCAGCGCCAAGAAACTAGGGGTTAGCTATTTGCTATTCGTGGCCTAATTAGGTCTTTGCCCAAGTCAATTGTCTCGTGTTCTCCTTGCTTATGAGCACTCCAAATTTTACTTGTTCGCCAGAAGTGTTCAAGGCAGGCCTCTCAAGGCACTTGTAAATGTCTGTATTTAACAACTCTTAGGCGGCTTAAGATTCCTTGAAAGGTTGCGGCCGCATTATAGTGTAAACTTTTCTAGCAAGTTTTGATAGGGGGCATCTCCGAGACACTATGTTTAATCAGTGCAGTCCTAATTAGGACTAAACTTTCCCTAATATAGGGGATCTTGTTAGTCGCCCCCTACCTTTGGCCTTGACGTTCTAGCAGTTGATAGACGAGCTCATATAGGCAAGAAACGGTATAAAGGCTGTCACTTAGTAACCTGGCAGGTATATATAGGAGTAATAGAGCTATATGAGTTAACATTAGAATTAATTGGCTGGTGTACTGAATTATTATAGCTATGCACTTAACGAGTTTGTTTGTTATGAACTTTGTTATGAGCCTTTGTAACTTTAAAGTTATCCTATTGCTGTGCAGGAGCGGCCAGTTTAAAACCTTTGAACTTTTTTTAGATGCCTAATTCCTCTATTTGTGGGAATTCACTACTCAATGTTGACAGTCTGATTAAGTTAATTATATGCTTTCTAATATCACTTCATAAAGCTCAATTAATATTAATATGAAGCTCAGAGAATCAGACAGCTCGTTGTTTGTGTGTTAATTAACTCTCAAAATGATATTAGCTAAAGGGGCTATTTATGATGAGCCTAATTAATTGTACATTTTGCTTTCTTTCTTTACCACTTGATCAATGTTTTGGTATAGTAGTGTATACATAGAGAATTCACCATGACACCCATCAATGGGTAATTTAATTTGTATGTAACATATCGTATGTCATAAAATATTGTTTGTACTTGTTATTTCAATTATACCGCCCCCCTTCCCCCAATAGTGGAAGTGTGTGTCAACGACTGTACTCTATCACTATCCGAGAGAAATCTTTGCTCCGCTATTAGCTTCCCTCCGGCCTCTGAAGCAGCCATTGACATCTCGGAGATCCACTTGCTTACATCGTACGTGTTTCTTGCCCTGGGAAGTTATCATCCTGTAAACGCTTCTGCATTTTGTATTTTTACGTTTCATGAAGTTCATAAAGAATTTAAAAAATACCAACGACAGTTTCATAAAACTCTGTGTATTTTTTGCACAACGGGTTTTATTGCTAAAATATATATAATAGTGTATTAGTTGAAATAAATCATGAGAATGCTTTGCTAATTATTAGGAAGTAAATAAGTATTACTTTTTAAACAAGGGCATTATTGTGTGAACATGACCCATGTTAATATCAGCGTAGTAAAAATAGCTACACTGTTTGAAAAAACAAAACGACATAAATTTTAATCTAATAATAATAATACTAACAATAATAATAATAGAGTTAAGGATTTAGTCAAAACCATAATTTAAGTTATGATATCCACTGGCTAAACTTATTTCACACGTAACTATTATATACATTTATTTATACAATAGATATAAAAATATGTTCAAATAGAGTTAACATTGCTTTAGTCCAGTAACTTCAAACGAAAATCGGGCGTCACTTCAGAAATATTTAAAGTGGGTGGGTTGAATATTGGTTTCCACTTTCATTTTGCCTTCCTAAATAAGTTGTCAAAAGCCCCCATAATTCGATTGTATGCATACAATTTTACCGCGCGTAAACGGTGCTGAAAATGGTGTTTTTAAAAAACTATTTTTTGCTAATATCTTAATTCCTATTAACCTTATGACCATGAGATATACTAACATGAAAATAATATCGGAAATTTATACATAAAAAAGGTGGTATAGTTCTTTTTGAACTACTGATCTATTTTTTTGTTTGTTTGTAGAATTAAGATTATAGGTTTGTTGGTGTTAATCTGTGTGTAGGAGATTAGTCAATGTTTTTAGAAATATTGTAACTATCTCGCATCAGTTGTGCTGTCTATATCCAAATGAAACAACTAACTGTACTTTTTAATTTCCGAAGATACCCGAAGGTTTTAAATTTACATTTTATGCCAAATGCCTTTAGGCCAAATACCTTTTGGTTTCAATTTTAGGCCAAACGACTTTAGGTCAACTGCCGCGTCCCTTTGTGCACCCGACCAGAATTTAACCCCGATATTCCCGTCATCAGGCCATCAGTCAATTTCGAAGGTGACACCCTAGACTATGTGGCCACCGAAGCGGGTGACACAATTATTAAACCAAATCAATGTTTGTCAGTGTTTCAGTAGGTCCCTAGTGCCAATTATCAAGGATGGTTGAGATTTTTGATAAAACGATAGTTTTACTATTACCACTATTCCGAGATACCCGTATATAATACCCATTATTGGGGTAGAGAGAGAAAGAGTAAGAAATAAGAGAAAATGTATCAAATTTGCGTGTAAGGTGAGGGGGAGGGGGGGACTCTCAGAACATCCATCCCGGGCTTTTAACCCCTACCTCACACGCGTCTAACCACGTGACCACAAGGGATGGAAGATAAAGCTCGGTGTTACCACTTGTTTGAGAGGGGAGGTAGTTCTGAACACAAGAAAGAAAGATGACGTTCATCTCCAAGTGACTCCACTTTGTGAGCTCCAGACAAGACTGTGGATGTTTAATGCAGACCTTGAGGACGTGACTGGATCTGAGAAGGAAGGAGGAGCTCTGACCGCCAATCCAAGCCCTAGAGATAAAATATCTGTTGGTTCTATCGGACACACAAAGGCTTTTACAGTCCAATGTTCATGTGACAGCCAGGACAGCTACTAGATCTACTTTGAAGTATTCATACGTCAAGTCAAGTGATCTGCAGCTGACACTTTTAATATAAAATAACAATAATATTGTAAAATGTTATCAATCTTCATCGTAAAAATTTATGTTTTTATTATTTGTTTTAAGTTTCTTTCTATGAATATTGGATTGTGCTCAGTTGTATTTGTTTTAATTTTAAAATATATTGCGAGACTGACGTCATGAAACATGCGAACAACGGCTCTTCTCCATGAATATAGTGTATTTTTGATATAGCATTCATTTGTTTTCTGTTTAACGTCATCACCAAGGAGGAACACCAACTTAAGAAATGTTAAGACTGTAGTAACGATAAGAACATGTCCTGTTAGATTATCTACCCACCATCAGTCCCGTTTGTCCCGGGCGTCCCAGGAATCCCGTTGAGTCCCGGAGTCCCGTCCAGTCCCGGGAGACCATCCAGCCCGTTCCTTCCAGGTATACCATCTAGTCCCGGTTCCCCTGGGACCCCATCTCTCCCGTCCAGCCCGGAGACACCTAGAACATGACGTCACAGCACTTAGTCACACTCTTCATCTAGTCCCGGTTCCCTGGGACCCCATCTCTCCCGTCCAGCCCGGAGACACCTAGAACATGACGTCACAGCACTTAGTCACACTCTTCATCTAGTCCCGGTTCCCCTGGGACCCCATCTCTCCCGTCCAGCCGGAGACACCTAGAACATGACGTCACAGCACTTAGTCACACTCTTCATCTAGTCCCGGTTCCCCTGGGACCCCATCTCTCCCGTCCAGCCCGGAGACACCTAGAACATGACGTCACAGCACTTAGTCACACTCTCCATCTAGTCCCAGTTCCCCTGGGACCCCATCTCTCCCGTACAGCCCGGAGACACCTAGAACATGACGTCACAGCACTTAGTCACACTCTTCATCTAGTCCCGGTTCCCCTGGGACCCCATCTCTCCCGTCCAGCCCGGAGACACCTAGAACATGACGTCACAGCACTTAGTCACACTCTCCATCTAGTCCCAGTTCCCCTGGGACCCCATCTCTCCCGTCCAGCCCGGAGACACCTAGAACATGACGTCACAGCACTTAGTCACACTCTTCATCTAGTCCCGGTTCCCCTGGGACCCCATCTCTCCCGTCCAGCCCGGAGACACCTAGAACATGACGTCACAGCACTTAGTCACACTATTCATCTAGTCCCAGTTCCCCTGGGACCCCATCTCTCCCGTCCAGCCCGGAGACACCTAGAACATGACGTCACAGCACTTAGTCACACTCTCCATCTAGTCCCGGCAGAGTTAGGTGTGCGGGGGAGATTTCATTCTCGACCTAGAACAAGCTCCGAATACACGATACGGTAAGTCTTCGACTTGCACGAATTCGATTTACGCGGATTCGTAGATACGTGGTTGCTGTACTCCGACTTTTTTTTTAAATAAATAATTTGTTTTAAGAGTTTTGAAAACTATTACAAAAATTTGACTACCAAAAGTTTGTATTAGTATGCTTCGGTTTGTATCAGTCAAAGTTATTTTGTCTTCTAAATGTTATTGATCTTTTCGCACAGTTATTTTATCCCTAGAGCTCGCGTTAATTATATTAAAAACACTCAAAGCTATGTTGCCACTAAGTTTTTCAGGAGTAATGGCTACACTTATTAATAGTCATATTATTAATTTAAATAAAACACGTTTTGTGTTTTGCAATGTACCCTTGGTTTACCCTGTAAACTAAAAAGCTTACTTTGCATTATTATACTATAGTATATTATTATTATTATGATTATGATTATTATTAGCACCGTGTCTTACTACCCGTTCGGATTATACGCACTTACGCTAATGTGTAATGGTAGGGTGATTGTGAGATAAAATGGAGGACCTACAGTTTAACGTGGAATCCGAACCACGGTGGAGCCCTGCATGCCACACATTCACAAGTTGTGATTAATACACGTCTTATCAGAGGTGAGGGATTGAACCCCGGACCCCAGCACAGAAGTCCGACACCTTACTATGATATAGCTTATAAGATAGGATAATAGTGTGATGACTCAAGGTAAGATTGCTACTTTTCAGGGTAAACTGAGTGTACATATTAGCTTAAATATTCAACAAACACTACAACAAGACCCCAAAACAGTAGTATTATCCAGCAAACGGGAACAAGCTAATATATGTTCACAGTGATATATTTTAGACCCTGGCTGGTTTACAACTCCGGACTCCTGAATCAGACGCTCCTCCGTCAAGTTGATCTTACACGGGAAACATGTCACGCGTATTTTATTGCAGGGGCAATTGCCGCCAGTCGACACTAAAAGAGGCTAGCTCTCAACGTTGACATAGAACAGAAATACCGCTCCGGCCGAGATCCGACGATAACAAAATGGTTGGTTTTATATTTACGTGGACCAGATTACGAACCAACGTCGTAAAAACCATTCATCCAGATTGTTTGGGGTGTATTTACGATTTGTTTTCTGTCAGGGATAAATGGTACGGCACAATCTTACAAACTTTCTTATGCAATATAGTCTATTATAGCTTGGAACAACATTTCCAAAAATAGGATTTCAGGCTTGAGTAAGTTTAACTTGACCTGATTTATACTACTAGGAGTTGGGGGTTTCCTCCCCCTTCCCCCAATTTTGGTTAAAAGCTTGAAAAGATGAGAATTTTGTGAGATTTGAGATCTGGATTTGGGAAATTTTAGTCTTATTCTGAACCCCATTACTTTCTATTATGAAAGTCCTTAACCAGAGACTTGTACAAACCAATTAAACATTTTCAACTGTTGATCCCTACTCTACAAAAAATCCCAACTTCAAAAATCAAACCTTTAAAGGATATTCCTTGTTTAGTAAATGGTAACGATCTTAGTTAATCAAGTAGTCTAGTAGCGCCGTTGTCAGCAGGTAGAGACAACAGCTGGTGAGTGTATGCAGAATGAGGTATGGAAACGAATTATAAGGGAACATGAGCTGCCCAGTAGCAAAATTTCACTCAGCCAACAATGATTGAAGTGGCAGCATTGTCAGCCACTGTTTTGTTTGTGGTTTAGTGTTTTTATCTGTGACTTTCGTGGCTGCTAGACTGTCGCAGTTTTATTATTCAAATTATCATATGTTGTACAGCCAATGCCTTAATTAGGGCTTTATTAAATTTTGAAGGCATAAATACAGTGAATTTTACGCAACTTTTATTGTTTTCTTATCGAAAGCTCTGACTGATAAAATGAGAACATTAAGATTAGTGTTAGTGTTCGACTTCTGAAATACACATTAATTTTTCTATCAAGTATCCATACTAGTTTGAATTGAACTTATGTATATCATTTTTATTAAAATAGGCTTTCATTAAAGCAATTTAAATAGGCTCAAAGCAACAATGAAGGAAGAGGAGTAATAGGACTGTGTTACATTGTTATAACTCTTATAATTTTTCACTTGGTTATGAAGACTACATTAAACAAAAAATAAGTTCTTTTTCACTCTTTAACATTTTCAAATTTGTGGTACATTCTCGAATTCGTTATTTGTGTTCAATTTGCATGAAATTTCGTATAATCATGTTGTTTAGAGTGCTGATTTCGAATTTATCATAAGTGATTTAATAAATTGTCATGGGAAGCCCCTTCACCCTCACACGCTAAATTACAATATGTTTTAAATAGTTTATTCACGTACTAGTATTAACATTTTAGGGCAACTTCCATGAGGTTATGAAGCGGGTATCGATAAAATGACGAGCGAGTTCTACATCTCAGGGAGCTAACTATTAGTTAAATATTGCTTCCAAGTGTGTTATAATAAATCAGCGGTTTCCAACTTGGGGGTCGCAGCCTGTTCTTGGTGGGGTCACAATATAGAGGTTTTAGCTTTATATCTACTTTTTCAAGGATTTTAATGATTACAGGAAGATACGTAATTCTAGTAGAAACGTAATTTGTTGAAGTGCTAAAAACTACCAAGTTACTGCTTAGGTTCCTTTCGGCTATTCTATTCTGATAGCTTCTTGCTGACTTGGTTTACTGTGGCAGACTTGTAATGCTGCTAGCATTGTATAAAATCATCCCCCAACCCCGGGATTGTTGATTCTCTTTTATTACATATTAGTCGCATATAATCATTATTATAAGCAATTTATATTAATTAAAACAAGCATTAGTGGACACGCTCTTTTGGTTTGGTTTGTTGGTGAAGGTGAAATAAGGATTTTAATTCTGGCCAGGGGTAGTTTATTCTAATATACCTCCAAGCCAATAAGTGTACATTTCCTCTAAATTTTATCTATCCCACTGGTGTAGTTAGCTGTAGATTGCCCGGGCAGGTAGTAATACACAGTGAAAAAAACTTAAAAACTAGAATTTGAACGCTTTTAATTTATCAAAGGGTCGCCAAAAGAGAGAATATTTGTTGTTATAAACAACAAAATGTTGGAAGCCGCTGTAATTAAGTCAGTTAAATTTTTTAATCTAAAACACATGATTTGAACAATATCTGCAAATCTAAATAAATATATTCAAGCTCATTTGGATCTTTAGCTCAGATTCAGGTAAACTGAAATAAATAAGTTATTTACTTATGCACTGAAAAAGCCTTGTAGCTTTAAAACTCCAGTATGAACAAATAAATAAATAAAATTAAAAATACAGTTGCTTAAAAGCTCGGTTCAAGACTTGATTATCACCCCAAATCTAAAAAAAAATCTGGGAGCCTCCTGCTCTCCCCCCACCCCTTCTCAACATTGCCCTTTTTGTACTCTCCTTTGCTACTTGGGAATTTTTCTAATTTCGAAATGTTTAGAGTTGGGAAAACACTGGTTCATGCCCCTCCCCCCCCCCTATATTTCGTGAAACGCCCTTAACTACTAGTGTGGCTTAAAAAATCAATCAAAGAGAAAATTAGCATTGTTCTAGGATTTTGTTGGTTTGTAATTCGTGTGCTGATAGAAAGTGACTTTAAATACCCAAGATTGGTCAAACAACACTTTCCAGCAAGACCAAGAAAGTCATTTGTAAGGTTTAAAAAAAATAATTTGTTCAAATCGAATCTGCTTTATTATTTAATTAGATTAATTTAATTTTTATATGCAGGTAATGAATTTGACTGGCTGATTGAAAATTAACTAAACTAATTTGATAACGTTCTTTGCACTGTCATTCAATTTTTATGTTCCTTTTGCTTATTTTAAAAAATAACCATGTTTATATGATTTTATATTATACGCTATGCACTATTTATTAAAATCGTAATGTTTGTTTCTAAAATGGTTCACAAAGCCGTAACCAAATCACGGTTTTTATAATGTTATGGTTTGAATAAAAAATATATTTTTAAAATATGTCCTTTTTTTTAACGCTTACATTATAAATATATATCTTGGTTTTCTTCGTTAAAAGGAATGTTTACCATTCGAGGCAAGACTTATTTATTTTCTTTGGTCTTTTCAAGCGATGTTCTCTTGGTGGCGTTGTTTACAATCTACTGCACAACGAGATTTACAGATAAAATAAACGGAAGATTTAGCGTTTCCTTGGCGGGGCATTTCGTCCTAATACTTACAGCCAGCAAAAGGAGGGCTGACTATTCATTACAAGTTTGTCTACAAATTCCTATTTAAAAGTTTACCGCTTTTTCTCAGGATCAAAGCAAAAATTGAATCAGTAAATATACATTGACAAGTTTCCAAAAATTCCTCTTCTAGTACAAATATATAAATAAGGCTTCGATAAACCAAATGGTGATTTTAAAATAAAACATGAATTAATTTAGAAAAATATATTATTCTTGTACACAAACGAACCCTTACGTGTGTTTTTATACAAAGGAAATAAGTGAGCACGTGGAAAAAGGCGCTAGTCTCGTCTAGTCTGGTTTTATGGTAAACAAGTAACAACTAAATAATTGGAGGTTTAAACGTCGTGGGTAAAACAGCTGGTTGGTAAAAATCATTCTTGTCTACAAATAGGAACTATCTGACCATCTATTTTAATTACTTTACTCATTTATTGATAAGGAAGGTAGAATTATATAGCAAATGTACCCTCATTCGCGAAAATTAAACACCCTAAGTACAGATGGCCGAGATTCGAACCCTGGCATACAAACTGGATTAGATGAGCTTGACGTTTGGTTCGAGTGGTCATCAATGCGTGTTTAAAAATTAAATTGTTTGTATAAGGTAAAACATAAACCTCGAGAGTCTAGCTATAGTCTAATTTTCATAGGAAGAACCTTATCTGTTAGCTAGAAAAGTTATCTATTTTCGCATATTCATACGTTAAGTCATGAGATATATAGCTGTTACTTTTGATCGATAATATCAATATATATATTTAAACAAACAATAATAATAATATCGTAAAAAGTGATCATTGTTGACAGTTAAAATATATTTGTATTTTATAAATGTTTTGTCCTGCTGTAGTTAGTTACATCTGCAGTTCCCAGGACTAAACTAGACTAATCATAGACTAAGATAAACAGCTTATTGAAGGAAGCCAGCAAGAGAACGACCTAGTCCAAAATAATAAAAATAGAAACTTTCTCCTTATCCAAAGTGTTTTGATTGGAGGCGGAACTTGAGTAAAGTTCGAATGTTCACCCCCTACACCCCCCACCCCCTCCTCAATAGGATTATCTCGGCCAATTATCGATTTTAAATCATCTGGCTCATCATGAAGTGCAAGATCACTGCAACAAATCACGCATCCGGTTGCTTTGGTGTTGGCAACATTGGATTGCTTTTCCAACAGTTGTCTGGGTTAATTAATGATAGAGGATCTTGTCCACCGGAGGACAGGCAGATAAAGACGTTTAGTCAGGTTTATCGGGGTTTGAATCCCGGTTGGATGAACTGATGGTGGTTTTACCCACATGGTTTCCTGCTTTCCCTACACGCAAATTCGAGTACATTTCCTCTTAAATTGTATCTTTCTCGTAATTATCTCATTAATATAAATCGGCGGATAGCCCCACCGTGGCACACATGAATATATACCTATTATATAAATATTGTATAATATATATATATTTATATAATTATATACTATATAAATATTGCATTTATTATATATAGGGTGACCTGGCGGTCTAGGGGTAAGGTGTCAGACTTCTGTGCTGGGGTCCGGGGTTCAATCCTCGGTCCGGCACAGATTTATCTGATTACCAAACCCTTCCTTCACCTCTGACAAGACATCTTGTGAATGTGGGGAATGCCAGGCCTCCACCGTGGTTCGGATTCCACGTTAAACTGTAGGTCCTTCATTTCATCTCACAATCACCCTACCATTACACATTAGCGTAAGTGCGTATAACCCGAACGGGTAGTAAGACGCGGTGCTAATAATAATAATAATAATAATAATAATAATAATAATAATAATAATAATAATAATAATAATAATATTATATATACATGTTCATGTGTGCCACGGTGGGGCTATTCGCCTATATATAAAATATATATTATGTATATTATATATTTACATATTATATGTGTATGTGTGCTACGGCTTGGTGGGACAATTTATACTAATGGGATGAAGGCGAGAAAGGTACAATCTCAGAGGAAATGTGCTTGAATTTGCGTGTAGATGAATGCAAGCTAATTTCTCTCTTCATTCTAACAAGCTACTGTTTTCAGGTCTGATTCTATTAATTTGTTAAGGAAGTATGATATATAATACCTATATAATATATTAAACCTGTGGGAACCTTCAAAATTTTGAATCTCAATAAATATTAGATTCGAATTAAATAGGCTTATATTAACTTTATAATTTAATACTTAACTGACAAATTAAAATAATTAGATCGGAAACCAGTTACGTGGTAAAGTGAAGAGATAAATTAACTTGCGTTCCATGTTATAAAGGAATAACATGGGGGACAATTATTGTTTGTGACAGCGAATATCTTATATTATGATTGAAAAGTGATGTGATCATTATCGATTTTTAACGTTTTAATAAAAGTGCCATTTATTACCTATTTTTTATTAAACCTAGAATGTGTCTAAAATGTTTATTAACATTTTTTGAAATATTCTATTATTGGATTGGATTCGGAACATTCAGAACTGATTTGATTTTAAACATTTTCTTAGTAAACCCAGTATAAATTAATAGATTTAGATATGAACCTATTTTTAAAATTACTTTTTTCCAATTTTTTTTTAAGTATGGGGTTCGACTAGAATTCGATCGATAAAATAAATTTAGTATCAGAATCAATTCCGATTCGATTCGACAATTTTTTAAGGCATGAGATTTGATTAAAATAAGTTAGCCACGATTCGATTTGAAATTGAGAATGATGGATTGGCACAGGCTTTATATACATATATATGTATATAATCACCACGTTTTACCATGGGCTCAAGCTATACGCTTACTAATTACATTAATGTGGTAGTGATGAGGAAGGTTAATTTAGAGTAAGTGTACCCACATTATTTTAAAAATAGGTTCATATCTGAAAGAATTAATTTATTTTAGGCCTACTATGAAAATGTTTCAAATCAAATATTTGTTGAATATTTTACATTATTCCCACCCAACCCGCCCGAAACTTCTTTTTTTTAAGCACCGCGTCTTACTACCCGTTCGGGTTATGCAATTATAGCCTTTTCACTAATTACACTAATGGCTTTAGGGATTAGGAAGGCTATATTTAGAGGAAGTGAACCCACATTTGCGTGGAGGGAGAGTAGAAAACCATTCAAGTAAACCCCCCTCAGTACACCACTGATTCGAACTACATATTCCTGTAATCGGCAGTCAAGTCTATTGTGAGTGTGACGCCCTAGTCCAGTAGTCTATTGTGAGTGTGACGCCCTAGTCAAGTAGTCTATTGTGAGTGTGACGCCCTAGTCCAAGTAGTCTTTGTGAGTGTGACGCCCTAGTCAAGTGTCTATTGTGAGTGTGACGCCTAGTCAAGTGTCTATTGTGAGTGTGACGCCCTAGTCCAAGTAGTCTTGTGAGTGTGACGCCTAGTCCAAGTAGTTATTGTGAGTGTGACGCCTAGTCCAAGTAGCCATCAAGAGGTTTATACACAATAAATACTGTAGCAAACGTGTTATATTTACGTAAAAAATTAAAATAGAGCTGTAGATATAGGGTGTGGGAGAAGGGGATTGAATCTTTACTTAGAAGGCCAGGTTTCGATCCTCAACCACGGATACCCGGGGTGTTTTTATTTCCATAATGTGATTTTCCATCCCATACCCTCTCGAATTTTGTTGAATTTATTTAAATTTAAGTCTTCTCAAAATGTTTCCTTGAAGGTTAGATAATTTGGCTAAATATTTTGGGATTCATGCTCCGATTAACATTTTTACCAAATTGAGTCAAACAATATCTTAATGTTGTCTTAAGGGCCAAAATAAAAAGTTAAAAATAAATACATGCAATTAATTATATTTGTAGGGGAGCATACCCACTCCCACCCCAATCCAACCTTGTTATATTTGTAGGGGAGCATACCCACTCCCACCCCAATCCAACCTTTTTATATTTGTAGGGAGCATACCACTCCACCCAATACACCTTGTTATATTTGTAGGGGAGCATACCACTCCACCCAATACAACCTTGTTATATTTGTAGGGGAGCATACCACTCCCACCCAATACAACCTTGTTATATTTGTAGGGGAGCATACCCACTCCCACCCCAATACAACCTTGTTATATTTGTAGGGGAGCATACCCACTCCCACCCCAATACAACCTTGTTATATTTGTAGGGGAGCATACCCACTCCCACCCCAATTCAACCTTGTTATATTTGTAGGGGAGCATACCCACTCCCACCCCAATCCAACCTTGTTATATTTGTAGGGGAGCATACCCACTCCCACCCCAATACAACCTTGTTATATTTGTAGGGGAGCATACCCACTCCCACCCCAATACAACCTTGTTCACTTACCAGGCCATCCCGCCTCTCCCTTGGGCCCCCTCGGTCCCGGCTCACCGTGAGCCCCCGGGGGGCCTCGTACCCCTGCCTCTCCTGGGAAACCCCTGTCTCCTCGGTCCCCCTTGTTCCCCTCCAACCCTCGCATGCCCGGGGATCCAGGGGGGCCAGGGGACCCCGGTGGACCAGGGGGGCAGTAATCGCGGGTAGCGGAGCAGAACCCCTGGATTGCTACCAGCTGGAACAAAACACACTCAATCAGTAAACATAGGGCTACATAGTCACGCGACTTACAAACTAACTCAACATGAAACACCACATCTAAGATATAGTGGCAGATGAACATCATTTTAACATTTAATTTGATTAATAATAAAGTTAAAACTTATTTTAAAACTTAAAATGCGCATGAGTATAAATGGGCGGTTCGTGGGTTGTTACCAAGGCTAGAAATACTTGACGGGACTGTACCAGCTAGTCGTTTCCTCTTACTCAGTACCAATCTGTCCTATAAAGCTAGTAAGCATATATTCGATAGTTACATTATTGTGTGTGTGGTTGTCCAAACGGATATCTAGGAAGAGGTAAACATTTACTAGTACAATCTCGTCTAGTCTTGCTTGCCCTGGTAACAAAACAGTCCTTGTTTATGTTCGTTCCAAACCAATAATATTACCAAATGTGTCCGATACTGTGGATAGTGCGTCTGCCTATTGAAACAAGGGTCTCAAGTTCGTTTACCAGCATGGCCGAAAAATATATGATTGTTGATATCTGGTCTTTCCCTTTTCACAGTGATGACTTAATAGCCGGCTGTTGTGTCTGTTCTATAATTAGTCTGATACTCGTGTATTGGTATAGTCAGTTGGTTTAGAAAGTGCACGTTAAGTACCACGAAACGTTACAAATGAACGGTTTGTTGTAAAGGTTTAAAGAGGACGCCCTAGAAAGATGTTCGCTACAGCTGCAAGGTCGTGTAGAGCTCAGAAACTCAAAGTACTGTATATTCGTTCTTCCCCGAACACAACTCGTTGGAATGTCTGTTGATGACTAAGGATGTGGAAGGGGTCCTATGCTGTTACAGGCGCTAGTATAAAACACCGAGATCGAAAATATTGCACAGATTTTCTAACGTTTGTGTTTTGATGGTCAGTTCCAATCGACAGTCTGCATTACTGTGGAGTCACACGTTCACAAAAAAAAACTAGCGCAGAACAGAAACGTGGTCACGTGACGAGCTCTAAACCAATCCCACGCTTTCTGACTAATCAGCGTGAGATGTTCCGCTAAAGTTTTACTATATTTAGCACCGCGTCTTACTACCCGTTCGGGTTATACGCTTTAAGTACTAATTACGCTAATGGATTAGGAATTGGGTAGGTTGAATTAGAGGAAGTGAACCCGCATTTGCGTGGAGAGAGAGTGGAAAACCATTTAGGAAAAACCACCCCCAGTTCACCCGACCGAGATTCGAACCTCGATCTCCCCGTCCTCAGCAGTCGGGCTCTACACGACAAGCGCGTTAGCCAACTACGCCACCGAGGCGGGTTAAAGTTTTACTATTCTCTACTTTGTCGGCTCTACCTGAGATGTTCAGCACAGGAGAACCAATCAAATCTGAGAACCAACCGTCTCAAATCAATGCGCATGAATATTTGACAACGTATGTTCTCTCTACAGCCAGAAGCAAGTAGACAATTTCGTTGTACTTTGTGAGAAGATTTGAAATAACCCGTCAATGTAAAGAATATGTATCGATGTATTGGATTGTGCCACGACATGGAATTATAATTTGAAAACATCCATCGGGAGAATGATCTAAAACATATATTTATCCACTAGAAGATAAAATAGGTTGATCACCAGCGGTTTTAAGTTAGCGTTGCAATGCATCATGGGTCAACATACAGCGTGTGAATTGCTACGCCTCTGAGGCAGATCCTGCTTTATATGCTCGAATCAGCAATCAGAACAGTATTATAGAAAATATTTACAACCACATCGGTGGCCACGTGGACAAAGGCGTCTAACATAATCCGTATCCGTAAGGTCCACAATCAACAATAGTAGACTGACCCCACAGTGTACTGACTCGTTGGCCGTACTACTCCGTATAAAAATGGGATCAACATTAACTTTCTGTCATTACGGACGGCTGCGTTGACCCAATATCAAACAAAAAAAAACAAATGAGCATCGATGTGTCAATCAGAATTAAAAGCTTGCCATTTTCTAAAAGTATCATATTTTGATTTACTATCCTTAGTTGCGATTAATAGAAAACTTCAGTAGATTAAGAATATCTTTTATCTTAACCAAGAACATTAAACCAAAAAAATAAAATTTATGAAAATGTTGGTTAGGTTTTATAAAGTTTATTGAAATAATTTTATTTTGACGAATTTGATTGGATAAAATATTATACCTCTCCATTGGTTGAAATAAGGTCAGGTGATTAAGAACATAGAGAGAATGGACGAAATTAAAATTCATAAGTGATTAAAGGTGGGAGTGTAGGGAATGTGAGAAAAGTTAAGTGATTTGTGCAGTTTTTATATCAACACTTTATTTTATGTCAAACTGAATCAATTATTTCTTCAGTAGAAATATAGAGTTTAATTTTATTCATAATATGTTGCCCTCAACATGCTTGAATATTTGTCAAAGCTTTCTTGAAATTTAATGACAAATTTTTGTGTTCATTTAAAAAGTTTTTCATCTAATGCCGCTATGTTCATGGCAGAATTCAACAACTGTTGAGGTAGCCATGTGAAGAAAATTAGACTATATTTCTACTGAATATGTCAGGCTTAAAATACAATGATCTGTGTCCTTTTCTGGAACTATTTCCCTATTCTGTCAACGCTTATACTCCCTTTTTCCCTTCAACCCCAACCACCCATTGTCATGTCAATAAAAAATATATAAAAGAATACTGTGAGGCTTCTCATCTCAAGGTAAAATTGAAAGCTCGCTTCTAGTTTCAATTATCTTCAAACTTTCAGTTGGGAGTATTCATAAAATTACTTTATTTTTTAGAAGAAAGCTTAATCCAGAGGACTTTTCGTCAGGTCTGGTCTCATAACTCTGCAAGTATACTTAAAAACTAATTTAAAATGAGCTAAATTTACATTTTCACACATTTTTTCTATTAATAAAACTCAAACCATAGGGTTATTAAGACCAAAGAGTCCTGTTGGAATTTTTCAACTTTAATTTTGGCATAGAACATATTTTTAAATAAATAATAGTAGAATTAAATATAGTGTTATAGCTGAACGCCTGCGTGGTGATTACTCGTTAAGCGAGGTGGTCCTCTCATGGACTTTAGACTACGTTCAGACGGGGCGGATTCGTCCGTGCGGTTTGATCCGCGCGGAAATTGGTAGCTGTTCAGACGTCGCGGAAATCGGTAGCTGTTCAGACGTCACGGAAATTGGTAGCTGTTCAGACGTCACGGAAATCGGTAGCTGTTCAGACGTCACGGAAATCGGTAGCTGTTCAGACGTCACGGAAATCGGTAGCTGTTCAGACGTCGCGGAAATCGGTAGCTGTTCAGACGTCACGGAAATTGGTAGCTGTTCAGACGTCACGGAAATTGGTAGCTGTTCAGACGTCGCGGAAATCGGTAGCTGTTCAGACGTCGCGGAAATCGGTAGCTGTTCAGACGTCGCGGAAATCGGTAGCTGTTCAGACGTCGCGGAAATCGGTAGCTGTTCAGACGTCACGGAAATTGGTAGCTGTTCAGACGTCACGGAAATTGGTAGCTGTTCAGACGTCACGGAAATTGGTAGCTGTTCAGACGTCGCGGAAATCGGTAGCTGTTCAGACGTCACGGAAATTGGTAGCTGTTCAGACGTCACGGAAATCGGTAGCTGTTCAGACGTCACGGAAATCGGTAGCTGTTCAGACGTCGCGGAAATCGGTAGCTGTTCAGACGTCACGGAAATTGGTAGCTGTTCAGACGTCACGGAAATCGGTAGCTGTTCAGACGTCGCGGAAATCGGTAGCTGTTCAGACGTCACGGAAATCGGTAGCTGTTCAGACGTCGTGGAAATTGGTAGCTGTTCAGACGTCACGGAAATCGGTAGCTGTTCAGACGTCACGGAAATTGGTAGCTGTTCAGACGTCACGGAAATCGGTAGCTGTTCAGACGTCACGGAAATCGGTAGCTGTTCAGACGTCACGGAAATCGGTAGCTGTTCAGACGTCGCGGAAATCGGTAGCTGTTCAGACGTCACGGAAATTGGTAGCTGTTCAGACGTCACGGAAATTGGTAGCTGTTCAGACGTCGCGGAAATCGGTAGCTGTTCAGACGTCGCGGAAATCGGTAGCTGTTCAGACGTCGCGGAAATCGGTAGCTGTTCAGACGTCGCGGAAATCGGTAGCTGTTCAGACGTCACGGAAATTGGTAGCTGTTCAGACGTCACGGAAATTGGTAGCTGTTCAGACGTCACGGAAATTGGTAGCTGTTCAGACGTCGCGGAAATCGGTAGCTGTTCAGACGTCACGGAAATTGGTAGCTGTTCAGACGTCACGGAAATCGGTAGCTGTTCAGACGTCACGGAAATCGGTAGCTGTTCAGACGTCGCGGAAATCGGTAGCTGTTCAGACGTCACGGAAATTGGTAGCTGTTCAGACGTCACGGAAATCGGTAGCTGTTCAGACGTCGCGGAAATCGGTAGCTGTTCAGACGTCACGGAAATCGGTAGCTGTTCAGACGTCGTGGAAATTGGTAGCTGTTCAGACGTCACGGAAATCGGTAGCTGTTCAGACGTCACGGAAATTGGTAGCTGTTCAGACGTCGTGGAAATCGGTAGCTGTTCAGACGTCGTGGAAATCGGTAGCTGTTCAGACGTCGTGGAAATTGGTAGCTGTTCAGACGTCGTGGAAATCGGTAGCTGTTCAGACGTCGCGGAAATCGGTAGCTGTTCAGACGTCGTGGAAATCGGTAGCTGTTCAGACGTCGTGGAAATCGGTAGCTGTTCAGACGTCGCGGAAATCGGTAGCTGTTCAGACGTCGTGGAAATTGGTAGCTGTTCAGACGTCGTGGAAATCGGTAGCTGTTCAGACGTCGTGGAAATCGGTAGTTGTTCAGACGTCACGGAATCCGTGCGGAATATAAAAGGAAAGGAAAATAATACATCGTTAATATTTACAAAACCAAAACCTTGACCTTTATAGTACGGATAGTACAGAGAGACGGATAGTACAGAGAGACGGATAGTACAGAGAGACGGATAGTCGCAGGCCTACTGTTCTAATATAATATAAATATCTCTGATTATAGCTAATAATAAATATCTATAATAAAGAGCAAACCTACCAAGTAAGTTATTTTATTCTAATGAATCCCCGGCGTCGGCGAATAATTCCACCGATTCCGTCCAAACTAGTTTTTTTTTAATATTCTTCACATTCCATATCCCATATGGTAGGCCTTTTCTACACCTCATCAACAAAAAGTTTGGTATCGAAACGCTCCTTAATTCACTCCTATACCTACATCCAAACCACGCCGAATCCACTCGTCAACTGAACGCTATCATTGAAATTCATAGAAGTCGAGCGACGCGAAGTTTCTGGCGGTCGGCGGAGACCGCTCGGACGATTGCACCGCTCCGCCTCGTGTGAACGGATGTTTGGAGCTCAACACGACTCGATACGGCGCGGTTCCATCCGATCTCTTAAGGCCCGTTGACACGGTGTTAGTGGACTAATGCAAGTTTAGTGGTATTAGCTTACTAACATGTTAGTTGTGTTGACACGTATTTTTCACTTGTATTAGTAGCGCTTATAAAAACATGGCTGAAAATGAAGAGAGGTGATAACTGGTCTCTCTATTGGAGCTTTTTTTTTTTTTATCACTGCGTCTCATTTTTCGTTCGGGTAATTTATACGCAAATACTAATTACGCTTATGTGTTAGGAGCTAGTAAGGGTGAATTTAGAATAAGTATGGGCGGCAAAATAAATTACAATTTTTCAGTAGACGGAATTTATCATAATTAGTTTATTTTTGAAAAACATTATAAGTTGTAGTTAGGAAGCAATATTTAATCGTAATTATAATAATAGAATTAAATGTAAAGAATAGTTACAATGTGTGATAGAAAATATGTTTTAATAATTAGTTTACCTATTTAAAAAAAATATTTTATGTAGACAACATAAAAAAGTTAGTGATTAGTGTGTCTCCTATTTCTTAGTTCCTTAATACATTAAAATATATTTTAGTTGATCCCAAATAATTATTAAATTATTTTACTTGATTTGTTAATTTATTTAGCACACATGTTAAATAAAATTAACCTCAACTAAGGTAAATAAATCCCAATACAACCAAATTCGGTAGGGCACTTTTTTAAATAGGTCCAACCCAGGTTTTTTCAACCCTCTTTTAAATGTTAGTATACTAATAACCAAATATCTTGTTAAATTCTAGGTAGGCCTAAAATATTTTTTTTAAATAATAATAGGCTTAAATTAATTTGTTGGGCATTTTTTTAATAGACCTAACGCAAGTTTTTTAGACCCGTTTTAAATTTTGTTATACTAATAACAAAACATCTTGTTAAATGCTAGCTTGCTAGGACTAAAATATGCCTTAAAAGTAATAATTCATTAATTTGTAGATTGGTTTAAATATAGACTATTTGGTTTGCTATACAATAATATTAAATTATGTATCTACTCAATATTCCAAAGCATTACTACAAAGTGTTTGAAGTGTGTGGGCTGAACATTTATAATTAAAACTTATAAAGATTGTTTAAAGTGTCAAATATGGAGATTGGACAACGTGCCGAAGATTTCGCGTGAAAACCACCGGTCATTCATGCCTTACTTGCCGATAACGCGAATATTATGTTGCCGGAACTAATCACGATATTACAATGTTGTATTATATTTTGTGATCGTATATAAAAAAAATTACACATGCCACGTTGAGTGGTAGGAAATAATGGTTTGTTAAAATTATTGATATCATTTGTTTACCGATATTAAAAAATCTCTCACAAAGAACATTTGAAAAATGTACGTAGGCCTAACATTTTATTTTGGAAACTTTATTTACAGCTGATATAACTTTACAATATCCTCTAGTGCAATATCCCTCCCATTCCTATCTTTATGAATTCGGTGCTTAAAATTGCACAAAAATAATCCTTTTCATAACATTCCACAAATAAGTGTCCGCCGCACAACTAATTCTTCAGTTGCCGCCATTTTGAATTGTCTACTTGCATTAGTAAAGTTGGAAGGTGACCAACTTTTTCAGTTGCAAGTGGACTTGCATGTTAGTAGCTTGCGTGTCTGTTTACACGGTGCAAGCTGTGCGCGCGCAGCCAAATTAGTGTAATTGCATTAGTCAACTAACACCGTGTCAACGGGCCTTTAGGGTTACGGAGCCTACGGAGTGTGCTGACGAGGCGTTAGGCACGACTAACGTGGTCTGGCCGTGTGAAGAGAGTGGAGGAGGGGAAGGATGACCAGGAGGATGTTGGAGGTGGGGGTAGGAGGCCGAGAGGAGGACCAATGGACAGATAGCTGAGGGGAGTAAGGAGGAGTGTGGAGGAGAGAGGAGAGGACTGGGTCGAGGTGGAGGGAGGGAGGCGGTGGAGAGGCTGGTGTTCCAAACAGTCCAGCAAGTGGCTGGAAGCTGTTCATGATGATGATGATGATGCATCACGGCATGTGATCTGTAACGGCCACATTTTATAGTTATTATCAATAATCATAAAATAAAATTAATAATAATTATATAGTAAAACGTTATTAATAGTGACTGTAAAAACATTTATAGTTTGTATATTATGTTTGTAACTTGGATGGTAGATTATAGCTCATTCCTCGTTTTAAATAGAGCATCTGATTAAAACACTTGAGAAACAAAACTAAAAACTTTTTAATTGGATCTTTTTCTTACAATTCCAGTAGCTAAGAGTAATTAGAAAAATAATATGAACAATCTAAATATATATTCGACTATGGTGTAGCTTATAGGATAGTCATCGTGTAATCAGCCAAGGTAAGACCACTACCTGGCTTGAGTCCACTATGATGTAGCTTATAAGATAGGGTCATAGTGTAATCAGTCAAGGTAAGACTACAACCTTGCTTGGTTCTGCTATGGTGCAGCTAATAAGATAGAGTCATAGTGTAATCAGCCTAGGTAAGACTACTACCTTGCTTGAGTCCACTATGATGTAGCTTATAAGATAGATTCATAGTGTAATCAGTCAAGGTAAGACTACAACCTTGCTTGGTTCTGCTATGGTGCAGCTTATAAGATAGAGTCATAGTGTAATCAGCCTAGGTAAGACCACTACCTGGCTTGAGTCCACTATGATGTAGCTTATAAGATAGATTCATAGTGTAATCAGTCAAGGTAAGACTACAACCTTGCTTGGTTCTGCTATGGTGCAGCTTATAAGATAGAGTCATAGTGTAATCAGCCTAGGTAAGACCACTACCTGGCTTGATTCCACTATGGTGTAGCTTATAAGATAGGGCCATATTGTAATCAGTCAAGGTGAGACTGATATCTTGCTTGGTTTCACTATGCTGCAGCATATAAGACAGTCATGGTGTAATCAGTCAAGGTTAGACTACTACCTTGCATGATTCCACTGTGATGTAGCTTATAAGATAGGGCCATAGTGTAATCAGCGAAGGTGATACTGATATATTGCTTGGTTTCACTATGGGTTTAGTTTATAAAATCAAGCCATAGTCTAATAAGTCAAAGTAGAACTGCTACCAATACCTTACCCATGTAATATATATACATATCCACTACGAAAGTCCTCTACATTTTTTAGAAAACATTTGAGATCCTCTTCCACGAAAATGCGGGTTCTACTTTATATAAACTCAACCTTCCTCAACCCTATCCAGCAGCAGCGCAAGGTAAATTATGCGCCAAGTTTGGATTGTTTTTTTGGCATCTTCTTAAATAACTTGGGGATTGTAGAAAAATATAAAAATAGCTATACACTTCCTGCACTATGCTGAAAAAGGACACAGCTTTGTTGCAGGATAAAGCTGCATCATTTACCACCAAATTAAGAGCGTGGATATTACATGGTACAAAAACTGCCCAGCTGTTCATGTAAAATATTATAGTCTGGTAGTGGCTCCGGAACCGATGGAACTGGGGGGGGGGCGGGGGATTGATTCCCCTTGTTTTTATCTTGATGGGTTGGGATTATCGTAAGAGACCTTCCCCCTCTCAATATTTACCAAGTAAATTCAAAATCTATGTATAAAACATACAACGGTTACCATCAGTTTGTTAATTTTAAGTAGTGAGGACATGAATTTATAATCAATTTAGAAAACTGAAATGCACTTATTTTTCAGTATATATATTTCTCACACGAAAAATAAATTTCTTTCACAAAAAATAGAGTAACTAACATTAATCGTATTTATTCAACCCTAGCTTAAAGATCGATTAACCTGCATTCTAAAATACGATCCTTGACAGGGTTGATACTTACACTTAGTTTAATCTAAAAGCTATTAGACTTACCTTGAATGGTTCAACTATGGTGTAGCCTATAAAATAGAAATATATCGTGGGATACCAAGGAGGAAGGGCTATGGGGTTAGACCCCCACATCTCCCCTAAATTTTCCGAAGTTGTCAATATTGCTAACAAGAGAGGGTTCAAAGAACTCACTTTTCCTAACTATTTATCTTGGTTTGATTCTATTATCCGATCTTAAGATGTGTAATTTATAATCTCAATTATCGTATTTTTTAAAATATTTGGGTGTGGTGGGAAGGTTACTAAAATGTCCTTTAAAATATCCTAATCTTCAAAAACTCTCCCCTTGAGAACCATCCCAAATAGCTTCTAGGACATCCAATTTTCAAATATTAACTAGGGGCGAGAAAAGTTCCCAAAACAAATCCTTGACACCGCCTCCCCCTCTTCCCTCGTTCTCTCTTCCACAAATAAGGTTCCACCGCCACATTTAAAAAATAATGTTCCTATATATCTGGAGTCTTAATATCACGCCATAAGCTTATCATTTGTAATCCTCCCCAAATTAAATTCTGCCTACGTCCATGAGACACAGTGTAGTATGCCAAGGTAAGACTGCTACCTATCAGGGTAAATTGGTACATGGAAAATATATCAACAAATGCACAATAAACTTTCCTCCTCATTGCCATACATTTCTCAATCCCTTGTCGCAATACAAATAAATATCTGGTCCATGCAACCTTTACCTGGCATGAGACCACATTGCACACTCAAAGACTTATCTGCAGTTTTTTTCACGCACCCTCTCTATTAAAATTCTCCTAAAAACTTTGCCAGGAATACTCAACAAACTTACTGCCCTATAATAATTCTTACATTAACTCTTACTGTATCTGTACAAAGGAACAATGATAGTATTCTTCCAGCCATTAGGAACGTTCGCAATCCCAGCACGCATATTGAACAACTCACACAATCTAGCACGTAGTTACATGCTCCCACACTTGAGTATTTCACTTGTGATCCCATCTTCTCCCGTAGCTTTTAACTTCTCAGCCTCGTTAATTCTTTCCCTCATCATAACTTTTTTCATTTTTTCCGATACTTTCTATACGTTTTCAACGTGCAACTGCCCAAATTATCAAAAACTTAAATAGTATTTAAATAAATAAAATATTTTAATAATTTCTTTTACTAAAGCATTATGCATTTACATAACATATTAGCCAACAGGACTCCTGACATTCAATCGTGATTATTTTATTTTAAAATGTTTTTAAAAATAAAATAGTAAACGCGATATTTAGGCCAAATATAGAAAGTGTTAGTTAGTGAACATGGATCAAGACTTACCTGTCAGATTACTCCTGTGGCTCTCATTAGAAATAGAATGCACCGGCATCAGTAGGATTGGAATAGCACGCACCACTTATGTCAAGGATTTGAACCACTAACTTTGATGTTTTCGGCACGAAGAGCCTACTGTAAATAGTGAACTTTTTTTTGTAAAAAATATACTATTGTTTTATAACTCGGTCCTGACTCAAAGGTTTGGGTAAGTAGCAGCAATATTAATAGGGTCACTCGCACTCGTTACTAGTTTTATTTGAATGAAGTTGCTGTGGAAGTTTTTACTGGCTACAAGTATTTTAAATATAAACAAATACACATACTATATCAATGGCCAAGGATACAATCAAGGAGAAAGTTAGGAGAAGCTATGGCATAATATAGGTGATTGTAAACGAATATTAATCAACCTAATTAAATGAAAATAATGTGAGCAAAGAAAGAGGCAAATAAATATCTGCCAGTATTAACACTGTATGAAGAGTAGAATAAAAGGCTTGTAAATAAGTCATAAAAGTTACAAGTTTATTGTAAATACTACATGTATTTCTTTTGATAAGATAGACATTAAAAATATATATATATATATTGGATCGATTTTATTAACTGTAGCTTACACCGACTGAATTATTAATATTAGCTATAGCTAACTAGCTTCGGTGGCCACGTGATCTAACGCGCTACTCTCGTGTTAGACTAGACTGCTGAAGGTGGGGATATTGGGGTTCGATCCCTGTCGGGAGCACTGAAGGTGGTTTTCCTAAATGGTTCTCCACTATCCTTTCACACAAATGCGGGTGCACTTCATCTAAATTAAATCTTCCTAATCTCTAAACCACTAGTATAATTAGCACATAGGCGTACAGTCTGAACGGGCAGTAAGAAACGGTGCTAATATATTTTGGACTAGATAGCTGTTGCCCGCGGCTTTGCTCGCGTGGAAGTTGATTATATACAAATACGAAAATATACATATGTATTTACAGATTAATTTAAAATATTACGTTACGTTGATGACCATAACTTGACCTCAGATCAAAAATAATGCAAGTCCGATACAAACTTTCACCCCCTTTTTCATCCCTTATTAAATAAAATTTCCAAAATTCCTGAAACACGTATTTATTTGTTTTACGTCAATAACCAAAATATAAAATTTTGTTTATGTAACTTTCAAAATGATGGACTTTTATACATATTATCATCCCCTATTTTGACCACTTTGGGGTGGAATTTTCTAAAATCCGTTCTTAGTGGGTGCCTACATAACAAAATGAATATACAGTCGAATTTCATGCTCGTAGCCTTGATAGTTTGCGCTTGGCGATGATGAATCAGTCAGTCAGTCAGTCAGTCAGTCAGTCAGTCAGTCAGTCAGTCAGGACATGTTATTTATAAGTATAGATATAGAGGGGAAAGTTTAAGTAAATACACTCTCTCTCGCTTGGAAGTAGGATGGAATTGCATTGAACAAGAATCAAAGTAAGGATTTCAGCTCACTTTACAAACCCTTTAGTAACAAGAACATTC
Organism: Timema cristinae; assembly: GCA_039000515.1. Lineage (NCBI taxonomy): Eukaryota > Metazoa > Arthropoda > Insecta > Phasmatodea > Timematidae > Timema > Timema cristinae. The sequence continues at coordinate 4,298,457 of JBCFYV010001001.1, read as the reverse complement.
CGTGGGCTGGAGGGAGAGAGGTGTAATTCAAACAACTCAACCAGAATTATATTAGAGTGAGAATGGAAAATCAAATCGTGGAAAACCATCGGGCCAGAATTCCAACCTGGACAAGTAAATCATAATACATTCGGATAGTTCGTAAGACGCGGGGCAAGAAAATAAAACCACAGGGACCCCCATTCCCAGTGCACACGGTCGGGTTAGAACCCGGGTCTCCCAGGTAAGGGCCCCTCCCTCCACCAGCTCTGTCACTCCTTTAACACTAAACAGCTGAACTACAGTTTTTATAATATGAACTTGACGCGATGATAAGTCCTCCTTTATACGAGCCAGCTAATTAAAATTCTTTAGAAAGCGAAAATATAAAACTTTATAATTGAATACAAAAATTTCACTTTTTATCCCAAACATTCAGAAGATAAGACTAATTAAAAAGAATTCGAACAGTTAAAGGCCAGCTTAATTATTTGTATTGTTTGTATATATATATATATTTTTTAGAGATAAAGCGTTTCAGTAAAGCCCTTTCATCGCTCGATATCTCTGCCAGTGTTTGTTTGTGCATTATATTTGTATTATCTTGCGCTGAGTCTTACTACCCGTCCTGGCTGCCCACATAATTACACGAATAGGGTCCTTCCTCTCACCAGCACACAGGGTCAGATGAGGTTAATATCTTTGTCCGTGTGATCAAAAATGTGGGTATTCTCTAAGTAAAGCCTACATTTAAATCTAGTCGATTCAAATACCTACCTTATATTTACTTTTTATTTTCAAAAGTAATATCCACCTCTTGTCATCGCTAGTTGGGATTTATAATCTTGTCACGTGTATCTTCCGAGGCATACACACATTAATAACACACGGTTAAGAGGATGTATTTAAAGGAGATGCACCAGAATTTTCCCTTAAAAAAGAGGTCTTGGGGCATGATAATGATATTTCAAAAATGAAAAAGGAGCAGCAAAGATTGAAAACATCGAATAAAAACAATGATACAAATGGTACTGTAAATTTACCGAACAAATGCTATTTAACTCCCAAAATGTATTTTGACGTTCCTCTGCTGGCATACCACCCTGATTAAATAACCGACCTTAACCCTTAAATAAATGCATTAACTTATACTTTTGAACGTTTCCATAAAAACATTTTAAAACAAAAGGGAAACTAGCAAATCTATTACACATAGTTTAAATATAAAAGACTTGTCTTTAAAAATAAATGTTACGGAACTCGGCACGGACTTTCTCGCTCTATTGTTTGAAAATGGAAATATTTACTTAAAACTCGTAATATATATGAAACAAAATAATACACACTAGCAAACTCAAGCATAAATTGCACTATACTTATGTATAGCATTTTATTTTTAGTCCCGGTTTTAAATTTTATAATTTTATTTTTAAGAATTAATGTCCTCATTTGTATGTTTGGACCGATAAAACAGATCAATGTTGGGTCCATAAGGATCAAAATTTCGTATTAAAATGTCAACTTCCGGTTAAAATTTTCGGCATTTTATTAAGTGTTGCAAATCGAATTGCTATTAAATTCCTCATTTATAAATTTTGACCAATAAAATATGTAAATATTGACTGTTAAGTCTAAAATAGATATAGATAATTGTTGTACAAACATTTCTCCTAAGAGGTTTAAGGAAAAAATAACATAACATTTGTGATAAACTTGTATTTAATTACTCTATGGCATTGGAGAATTATTGAGTTAAAACTCAAGTAGTATCTCTTTACAACTAAAGCTCACAAAATTGTATTAAAATATTTTCCAATATCTCCTAAACTATTGGTTTTATAAAAGCATATTTCAAATAAAAGTTTTTTTTATTTTTAATGGTACTACAATTTTGCAATGATAAGTTATTTATTATCTCAAGTAGTTGCAGAGATACGGAAGTTTCTGCCTCTGTAAAGTACCCTAAAAGTCATTTTAATGGTAAAATGAAAATAGCCAGTTTATCTATAATCTTAATCAACACATAGATACGAATTTTAATAAAAATCGTTAGTGTCGATTTTGAGAAAATCGATTTTTTCTTTTCGCCCTTTCTTAAACTACTCTTAATTTTAAGTTTAAACAGACACACAGACAGACGTCATTGCAAAGACCACTTTTTAGGATTTGAGGGGTCTTGAGACGTCGACATCCATCAACATTTCAGGTTAGATTTTCTTTTGCGGTCGCAATACTTTTACCTTTTATGTTCGAAAAGTTAAAAAATTTATATATTCACGTATAGCTTGAAAGTTATTGGTTTTATAAAAATATACTTATTATAAAATATTTGTATTTTAAAGAGACCTACATATTTGTAACGATAAGTAATTTCATATCTCAAATAGTTTAGGAGATATTATAAAAAAATATAATTTACGCATCAGACTGGAACCCTTAAAGTCATTTTGCCGAAATATTGAGAAAAGCCATTTTGTTTGTAATATTTATAAATGTTTATAAATGAAATTTAATCAAAATAACTAGAACATATTTTGAGAAAATCGACATTTTCTCTTTTTGCCCTTCAATATCTACCCTTAATCTTACGGTTAGATATCCAATTCCAAAAACCCCTTGGGGTAACCCTATGAAAACCCCAGATACCAAGTTTTAGCCCGATTGGTAAAATAGTTTAGGCTCTAGTTGGAGGTACAGACAGACAGACAGACAGAGAGACGGAAAGTCAAAAACAACTTTTTTGGATTCGGAGGATCATGAAACGTCAAGATTCATCAAAATCTTGATTTCGATTTTTTTTACGATCACTATACTTTCTCTACCTGTAAGATATCGAAAAAGTAAATATATAAGGCCATGGAAAACAATTATAAAAATGTTATACGGAGTTTTAAGCCGATCGGTAAGATTGTTTCAGCTACAGGCCGAGCTACGGACAGACGGACAGACAGACTGCATCGCGAAAATCACTGTTTCAGAGGGTCTTAAAATGTAGACATTCATCAAAATCTATAATTAAATATTTTGACCATAACAATAATTACTCTCTCATAGGGATCGTGAAAAAGTAAAGGCATTAAAATATTAGTAGACCCCTAATAATAATATATCTATTTGAATGTTTAAAAATTATATAATACTGCTTAAGATCAAAGATATTATACTGATGATGTTTTGTTTGTTATTTTTTTCACCACGTCTTACTACCCGTTTGGGTTATTCTCTTATGAACTAAATACGCTAATGGTTTTAGGGACTAGGAAGATTATATTAATAGAAAGTGTACCCCCATTTACGTGGAGCGAGAGTCGAAAACCTCCCTCAGTACACCCGACCGAGATTCCAACCTCGATCTCCCCGTCATGAGAAATCTCGCCTACTCCAAGAGATGCGCGTTAGAACATGCGACGACCGCAGCGGGTCTGATGATGTTCATCTGATTCTTTCTTCTAATGATTACTGGCAGTCTGGTACTATTCACGTGTCTCATCCTGTCCTATGAGAAAATACAGCTTGTGTTGCTTGCAATAAGAACTGGCACCAAATCTTTAAAAAGTTAAAATCCTCCCTTATCCCCCCCGACTGCTCTATAAAATCCCCCACTCCCTCTCATCCCCCGCAAGAGTTGGCTCACAACTTCTCCACCACCCGCAACTAACGAGTATAATCATTATAAACAGCTCTTCTTCCTCTTCGCGTTCCTTACCGACTCGTGTCCTACACCAACAAAAAACACCACTTTCTCTTCTTTCCTGTACTTATTCCCACTCGTCGACTTTGCATACACATCTACAACGTGAGCTTTTCAACTTGACTCCGTGTGGCAACTTAGTTCTAATTGCCACCTTTATCAACGTATGGAGCGACAAAAACTATGGTTTGCATTTAAATTAGTCTAAGACCGTATTCGTTTGGCTTTCTGTGTTGATAAAGAAAACTTTGTCGAAATTCCTCACGCTGTTTTGTAGGCTTCTCAAGTTTGGTTTGTGGACAATAAATTTAGAAATTACGTGTGCATTAAGGTGGGATGGAAGGGGGCGCGAGGAAATGTCAGTATTTTTTGCAGTTTTTATATAAAAACATTTATTTGTTCAAAATAAATAGAATATTTCTCCAGTAGCAACGTTTAGTTTAATGTTCTTCACCTGGTAATACCGGTTAAGGTTGTCCTGGAATTTAATGACAACCCTTTCTCTTGGTTTAAAAAGTTTCTCATCTAATTCCGCTATGATTATGACAGGTATTCAACAACTCTTAATATCACCATGTGAATAAAATTAAACTAAACGTTACTACTGGAGTGATATTTTATTTATTTTGGTTAAAAAGAGGTTTTACTATAAAAACTGCATAAAATACGGACATTTTCTCACCTCCCTACCTTGAGATGACTTCCTAGAATACAAGGTGCTTATGAAAGTACTCAGGGGCTTCAAAATAAATTGTATTGATGAAAAATACAAAATATATCTTAAATTAATTAGATCATGAAAAGTCATACTATTTTAAAGTTATTTTTGGTGACTAATACACCTCGATTCTACCGCACTTGACGAATTTAATATGAATTTTCAAAACCTCGGAGTTATTTTATAAAACATTCTGTATAATCAATGCTATCCAATTTAGACCTACCGGTTCTGTTGAAAAACAAAGCTAAGTGCTGTTAATTTATGTTCTATATATGGTTAAACTTTCTATTTATTAATTTTGATACAATGAATTTAAAATCATATAAAAATATTGTGTTTATAGCTGACATGTTTCCATATGAACTAACTGATGTAACACTTAGAAACTTCCAAACTTTGCTACATCGGAGCTTCATGGACTCTCACTAGCACCATCGACGACGGTAAACATAAGATCAGGACGTTATTGACCACTCCGAACTAAAACTAACTTTTAGACTACTATATAGTTTAGTAAAGTGTTTTAATTGTCTGAGTGCTACACGTCAAAGGTCGTAAGCTGTGTTTCGCTGGTGTAGCTACTACCTTATAAGGAGGAACCAGTGTCAATCAAAGAAACACCTTCAAGGTAACAGAAGTGTACTTGTATAGTATATTTATTTTTTCAGTAGATTTTACAGTAACAATGTACATTACAGTCAACTCTCGATTCTACGACCCCGAGAATAGCATCCCTCTCGAAGTAACGACCCTTTTTTGGAGAACCGTGAAAAATGTGAGAACAAAGGTTGAAAAGTTTAAGGAAATCGGCTGTAAAATGTGCTTGTTGCATTTATGTCGCTGCGTTGCAATTATCTTTGTGAGCGCTGTATTACTAGTAACTGGGGTGGGTTAGGTATAAAAATAGACACCACCTCATCAATGCCAGCCAATAGCACTTGACTCTGTCCACCCCCTCCCACAAGCAAGACAATGTTTCCCCGCGTGCGACTGCCGCTACATCACGCACTAGGCTTGCTTTTGCCATTGTTATTTCGATTCTCGATTTAGTTACTATTTTGGTTTGATTTTGTGGACAATTTTTGACGACCCATGCTATTGTTTAATATTGTTATTTTGATTTGGTTACGTTTTTGGTTGGATTTTGTGAACAATTTTTGATGACCCACGTTATTTGTTTTCTAAAATATGCAATTTTTTCGTATAGTGGTCAGGGATGGAACAAAATCTGTTAAAATTCCAATAACGACCCCTTCGAAATAACGACCCTTTTCCAGGGAACCGTGAAAGGTCGTAGAATTGAGAGTTGACTGTAGTTTTATTGGAGAGCAATGCTACAGAAAATTGTATCACGTGTCTTTTGTCGTAAATTTGAACCCATAACTAAAAGTTCAAGCGCACTAGTGTACCAACCCACACCTACCGTCTTTTAATTTCTCTCTCTACTCTTATAATTATATTGGTACATAGTTATTATTAAGCTGGAATTCTCTCTTAGCACCGCGTCTTACTATATGTTCGTGTCATACGCTTATATACTAATTACGTTAATGGTTTTAGGGATTTAGATGCTTATGTTTAGAGGAAGTGTACCCGAATTTGCGTGGAGGGAGAGCATAAGGCGATTTTTTTTTAACTCCTCAAGTAGACCCGACCGATATTCGAACCTCAATCTCCCCTTCATCGGCAGTATAGTCTGAGACAGAGTAGAGCGTTAGCCTTGCGGCCATCAAATCGGGTAGCTGGAAATTTACTATAAATTAATTTATTACTAAAAATTTTAAGTTAAAGTTACTTGAATGAATAAAAATATACTAGAGTAAAAATCAGAAATAAAACATCACAAATAAAGTGTGCTCAGAAATTAGACTGAAAAAACAAGTATTGCACAAAAAGGCAAGGTCCCTGGATTCAATAAACTAAACTACAATATATTTAGTTAAGAGACAAGATCTGTGAGGGGTGGGTGGTAGCTCATAAAGTATACGTTAGATAAGTTATTATGTGAAAGAATAGAAGCTATGGAAGTTGCTGAGAGTCTACATTAAAAACAGAGATATTTAAAAATAGAAACAAATCTAGGGTTTATTTAAAATGACAACAGAACAGACATAATGGAACTTATCAACAGGTAAAATAATCAGAAAAAAGATTAGCTAAAAAATTAAGAGGTGTGATATACAAGAAGAATATATTTATCTACTACAAAATTTGACCAATGTGATGCATGTTTTAGAACACTTAAAAATTTATGCATGATACATTAATAAGTAGTAACATAAAATATACAATGAGATAAAATAAGTGAAAAGGTTAAAGGAGGGGAGGTAATTTGCTGGTTCTCCAACAAAACGTTAATAGCAGGCAAATCCAGTGGCGCGTGAATGGGGCTAGCTTTTACCCCCCGAAAAAATAGAACGGGGTAAAAAGTACAATTTTTACCCCTCTACTAAAAAAAATATAATATATCAAAACGTTTAGATAATGTAAAGATCTTTTTGAAGCAAGATACAAAGTTCAGACTAAGTTAGCCTAATTAAAAATAAAATTTTCTTAGAGCACACACTAAAGAAATTTGAAAACTCTGATAGTGATACCAGCTACATCGGCAACTGCACAAACAAGTTTTTCAATGCTTGTATGAGGGGAAAAATAACTATCTTCGCTCCACGATGAGGAAACGTAGACTAAATCACTTGTGTCTACTTAATGCATACATTGAGAGGCTCAACAAACTTGAAATGCAAAACTAGTTAGTGGTCTTATAGCTAATAGAGAATATCGGGCGAAGGTGTAAGGAAACCTACATTAATTTTCAGTGTTTCATAATTTTTAGTTGAGCCGCTTTATATATAATTTTTCTTAATTTGATTTGTGTGTATTAATTCTAATGTTTGGCATGACTAAAATAAACTAGAAAAATTCACAATGGGACCGTTAAATACAGGTATCCCTCGTTATATGCGATATAACTATACGAGTTTTCGCTATAACGCGATTCAAACAAAATTAAAAAAATAATACTTGATCGACTGTAATTTTGCAGTGCGGCGGTGAAGTTACCTTGTGCACGCACATTCCAGTGAGGAAAATGATCCTTGCTGTACAATTTGTGTTTAGGGGGATGGTATTGCCAACATTGGAGATTCAGGAGCAGAAGTTAAACAATCCTGTATGAAAGGAGTCTGGAAAAATATTTAGCCTGAAGTTTCTGATTCTCATGATTTTGATCCAATTCAAGACATGACATCGTTGACATAGCAAGATGTTGGATTTGAGGACCTAAACCAGGCAATTGTGGATGAATTGCTCCAATCCCACTCAACAGAACTCACCAATGAAGATCTTCTAGAAATGGAGAACGGCATAAAGGATGAAGAGGAAGAGCCTTATATTGTTGAACCTATCAAACAACTTCAACAAAACAATGGGCTAATTTTTTTAATCACGTTGACAGTGCAATTAGAATCATTGAAGAGAATTATCATAACATGGATAGAAGCGCCAAAGTTGCCAGAGAGATCCAGAGTTATTTGGCTTGCTATAAATAACTCTATAAAGAGAGGAAGAATGCTACCCGTCGGCTGACTCTTGACCATTTTATCAAAAAAGTTGAAAATCATCAGTCTAATGTCCAAGAGCCTTCAAGAGCCTACAGGCCAAGGGGCCTTCAAGAGAGCAAGAGCCTACCAAAGATTACCATCCAAGGGCCTTCAAGAAAGCAAGAGCTTACCGTCCCAGGGCCTTCAAGAGAGCAAGAGCCTACCAAAGATTACCATCCAAGGGCCTTCAAGAAAGCAAGAGCTTACCGTCCCAGGGCTTTCAAGAGAGCAAGAGCCTACCGTTCAAGGGCTGCCAAGAAAGCAAGAGATTGATAATCCAAATTTACCAGATCTAGTTAATTTATCATGCGATTGAAGATTAACAGTAAGTGTACCTGTAGCATTGTATTAGATAAACTAACTAAAAATTGCATTTGTTTACAAATTTCTGGAGATTGAAGATTGACAATAGGTTTAGGCTACCTATAGTATTATACTAGTTAGATAAACGAATAAAAATTTCATTAACTTACAAGTTTTAGATTTTTATTTACTATTTCTCTATCTCACCCATGTTAAAATCAATTCCCGTTACGTGTTTTCGTATTATGCGATTATTTATCAGAACCAATTACTCGCATAGTGTGAGGAACAGCTGTATTACATTTTCCTGTAGTTTTTAAATCTCAAAAATGCTATCCCCATAAAACCACATGATTATTTACACCCCCTATATAAAAACGTTCCTGTGCCTTTGGGAAAATCCTAATTGAAGGATTTTTGGACATAATTCACGTTTAAATAAAAAAATCTTCTCACAAAGCGAACATTGAGAATGCTCACAAAACGCATAACTTACAACAACAACATCCGCAAAAATAAAACAGTTCCCTTATGAGAAAAATATACCCATCTCGGCATCAAACTGAAGCAACAAAGAAATTAACTTATATTAATCTGCATTTTAAAAAGTTACGTTAAGTGTAAAAACTAAAAAAAAAAGTTCAAGTAACGGAGCAGCTACATATTAAAAATATTACTTTGAGTTACTACATATTAAAGAATTACTTTACGTTACATTTTATAATCACAAAAAGAGACAAACTAGGAAAACAAGTATAAAGTAGCCATCTCCTACGCCATGTTGACGAAAATGAAAATAAAAATTAAATACTCTATACGTTAAGTTAACCAAAACACCTAATGCAATTAAAAAAGACCAACCCAGAACGTTACCCCAATTCAGAGATCAGAAGCAAGTGTACGAGAAAAACAAACTCAAAGCCATCTACATTTAAAAGGGAAGGAGGGAGAAAGCCTTATATACATAAAAAGATACACTGCGTCGAAAGCTATAAACATTTGGAACAGAATGAAACCAATCGATGCGCAAACATTAGCAAATCAAAACGGTTTGATGCCGAGACTGGTCCACTTATTTAAATAAGTACAAAAAACAATTCGCATGGCAACTATTTCACTAAAACAAACCAGATGTATTCTTCGGTTCGCCAACAGGTTGTATTACCCACAAAGTCATAGAAGTACAATATGATTAATCTCTTGAGAAGTCACAAGAGAAGTAAAAGTTAGTTCCCGTATACACTGTCCATAAACAAAGTTGATATACAGATAAGTGAAGCACCGCCCTTGCATTGATAAAATTGAAAAAAAAAAAAAACTATCGTGCTGAGATAACTTAGTTAAAATAATTTGGTAAATACCAATCACTATTAGATTATAAGCATCCTATTATTCAATAAATGGTGTTTACATAATTAATAATGGGTTTGTGAAATTATTAATTCACATTTAGGCTCTACCTGCCAAACAGAACAGATTAAAGTTAATGAATCTAAGTATTCTAAATAAAAATATATCTACCATTTTCAATTCACAAACACTAGCGCGCTCTATTTAAATTGATAACCGTGGTAAACTTAAAAATTCTATATAAAAATTTTATTTGTGGTATTATAATTCATTAGTAAAAAAGATATAACAATGTTGTTCTTTAAAATATCAAATTTGTAAGTAAATAATAAAATAAATTGAATGATAAATAACTTTTATTTTTACATAAATATTATAAAATCTCAGTAAAAACTTGTTGACAACCTAAAGTTATGAATTAATTTAACTGTTGGTATTAATTTGAATGAGATTTTAGGCCAATATCGAACCATATTTATAATGCAAATGCTTGAACCTAACCTAAATGCATACTCCAAATATATCAAAGAGCTGACGTGCAGTTTATTTGTGCTTAGCTGACGCTACAATAACTACTGTTGACGACGCTTCCAACTTTGTGATGACCGTAACGTAAACGCTCACTGTTGAGAGCAGGTCAAATGATTCCATCCACTGAATTGAGCAGCTCATTTATCTAGATCACCTCATTAGTTTACGACTGTCCTACTCATGCCATTGTTGTTGTTATACAACAATAGAGATTGGGACAATGGGGGTTTTTGCTTGGAGCTGAGGGGTTAAGAATATTACCAATTACGTCGGAATGGACTTTTAGAAAATTCAAACATATGTATAGTCCATTTAACATAGTTATTGTCCGACACATTAGCTCAATTGGTAGCGTTTATGCCGAATGAGCTAAGTACCCTGGGTTCGTTTCCTGGCATGGCCAAAAAATTGAACATTGGTGAAATGTGGGGTTTCCCTTTCACAGTGATAAATTAACGGACGAGGGCCGGATGTTGTGTCTGTTTTAAATTAATATAATGTTTAAGTCATGTTCTATATAATCAATCGGTTCAGAATATGCACGTTAAATACCCCAAATAAATGAAAACAATGATGTTATAATTCCATTACATTAGTAATGCTATTATATCAATGATCAAAAGTGACAGCTGCATATCACATGATTTGACGTGTGAATGCATGAAAGTAGTTTTCTAGCTGTCATATAGGGAGGGCCTTTCCTAGGAAAGTTTAAACTGTGGATATTTCTTGTAAGTTAACATAAGCTAGAAATCCCACGTGATGTTATTTAATGAATAAGTACACGAAGATAAGATCACCAACAAAAAGTATTCAAGAGGTGACATCTCAATCAAATATCGGTTATTGAAACAATAGGTCCATCTCTGCACTCAAGCTAAGGTCATTCGACCATCAACATTTTATTTCACAATTTTACTAAATGTATAATTGAGGTGGGTAACGTAAAAAGGACACAGAGACAAAAATGCTGTTTTGTGAAATCTGAAGTTAAAGTTTGTAGATTGATTCATACAAAAATGAAAAAACAAACTATAACCCTAACAAAAACCTAAAGAACACAATATTCTTCCTCTTTAGTGATAATAAATTACTATTAATCCATTTTGAAAGGGAAAATCCTTTTTTTAATTATTGTTATTGCAGGTTACATGCCCTTTTTACGCATACCATTTTGGTGGGTAAAAATAAGCTATTAAGCTACTTGGAATAAAATATTATTTAATTGAAACTAACCAAAGGTTTCAATTTTTAATCAAGGACACAAAAAAATATATATTTACGAAAGTTAATCCAAAAAATGTATCTTTCCACACTTTAAAAATTATGTGAAAAATTAAATAGTTCATTAACTACATATAGTTCATTCTTTATGATAATTTTCTTTTTAGTGGTAAAATATTATTTTCAATGAAACTATTTTCTGCACTTGTAATGTTAATTTTTACAATAATAATTAACACTCCAATACAAGCCGACATTGTTCACACACACAAAACATCAAACATAGCCTATATCAAAAGGAAGGAATAATAACGTTTTATGTGAGGCACAGCTGGCTAAAAACAGGTGTACCAACCTTAGTTTTTAAAATAACTGTGCCAAATTTTGTGGGAAGGGAGGTAGAAACATGGCGAATCAAATCATCAATCCTGCGTAAAAAGGGCACATAGGTTTATGGGCCCTTTTTACGTTACCCACCTCAATTACAAGTAATAAATAGTTATTTATTGATTTCAAATCATTGCAGTTCACGAATAATAAGGGGTCAAACGTGTTATCTTATGTTTTTTGTGTACCGGGGTTAAGGTAACTTATTTAATGAGCAGAGCTGAATTTTAATATACATAAACATACATATGAGGTGTGCACAATTAAATACTTGTAAAATCAATACTATTAATTTTAATATATAGTATAAAAACGAATATATTTTAATACAAATATTTCACTGTATACACCTCATATGAATGTCGACTAAATTTCAGCTCCATACATTAATTACTTTACCTTAACAATGGTACACACAAACTATAAAATAGCAAGTTGGGCCCCTTATAACTCGTTAACTGCAATTATATTAAATCATTATATTTTATATCTTATAACTATACACGTGTTAAAATTGTCAAATAGAATTTTTCTGGTCGAATGACATTAACCATATCAGCTGCAGGTGCTTTATCACAGTCGCAGCTGATGCCACCTGGTGATCGTAGCGCTAACTACACCAGTATCTTGGTAACTGCTAACTTGGAGAGCGAGTCATAAACGGAGAGTGACAGTAACACAAAACAGTGATTCGTTGCTCATCTCTAGCCCGAGCTACATTTTCTAAGCCGCGTTCTTCTCGGAGCTAGCCACATTTACGTCTCACTAATGGGGAGGTGTTGTGATTCAGGTCACACCTATACGTGCAGTTCATTTATATAGTTCAATAGTTCGTTCCCTCGCGACACTTTCATACTGCAATTCAGTCGTTCATTAGATCATGACCTACACCCATACCAGTGATAACATATAGATATAGGAACAAATACGAAACTTTAGCTCAGTCAATAGCGTGTCTATTTACTGAAATAAGGGTCCCGGATTCGATTCCCAGCATGGTCGAAAATGTAGCGTTGGTGAAAAGTGGGTTTACATTTCACGTTGATAAATTAACACCTGTGGACTAGATGCTGATGCCTGTCCTAGTGTTAAGTTAAATTATGACATGTGAAGCTACGACTGGCCTAGCAAGCAGTTAGTGTAAAATATATGGCTTGAATAAAAAATTACCCAGGCCATAGGCTGGAAACAGTAATGGATATAAAATAAAATATATTGGAACAATAATTATTATACTTATTGCTTTGTGCTGGGGAGTGACGGAGAGGGGTTAGCTCTACTGGACAAGGCGATTGTCAAACATTGAGCTTCCTTTCAACCCACACAAGTCTGACGTAGTAACTCGTGGGAGAATATCGGCTTTGTCGCTTCGTTTCTGTGACCAAGATCGGCCCAAAAATCACGAATATTGTTTATTGCTATGAAAACCCCAATAACGTTATTTGCTTGTAAAACCTGTTCGACATTTTAAGGGCAACGATTGGTGTAATTGCAAGAGCCTGGGACCTTATTGGTACATTTTGAGGTATTTTTTCCTACTGTGGTCCCGGCTTCTGATAGTTTAGTTGCCCAGCACGAACTTACCGGCGGTAAACTCGGAGAAGATCCAGGACAAGTTGGCGAGAGCCCCAGGCAAGTTCTAGAGGCCTCCGCCCCCCCCTCTCCCTTCCCTCCTTCAATTTCACTCTCTACTCACAGGGAACTAGACTTGGAAACCTGGAAGCTTTAAGAGCCTCCTCCAATATTCAAGAGCGATATTCCCCTCCCTTCATTCTTTATCAGACACTAATTCACCGACATGATTGGAGGGTGGATGTAGTACGATAACAAGGTAGCGCTGTAGTTTCATCAGAGTCTATAATAATTTAAAAAAAAATTTTAAGATTCTAGACCCTCCTCTACTCCATCCCCAAAAGTGATGGGGCATCTCATAAAACAAATTTATAACCAGAGCTTTATGAACGGTCAAGTACCTTTCGATTATATCAAACTACACAATGAGGATTTGGAGTTTTACGAGATATAATAGATAATTTCGTATTTGTATTAATGTTTTGGTAATGTCTTGAATTATCACCCGATATTTTATATTAATATTTATATTATTTAATTCATAGGTTTATTTAATCTTTTAACATGTTTTAAATGTTTTAACAAAAAAATTGACCTTTGGTAGCTTGAAAGTTCCAGGCCACTAGATTCGTAGGCCCACCATTCAACCCTTTCCTGAGACACACCATCCTTTTTCAAACAAAATTCTTTATTTATAATACCTTAAAGGATTAGGGGGAGTTTGTGACCCACTACCTAATTCGGTGTGGCTCCGCCATCTTGTGTCTCTGACTCTTCTCAGATGTAGAAATCGCTGGGTAGGTGTTGAGTGACTTCACTAACATTCGCCTAGAGAGAGTTTGTAAACATATTTTAGAAACTACTATCCACAGCGCGACCGGTTGAAGCTGAATCTTTGACCTCACAAGTTTGACCCTAGACCCGGGTGTATTACAGCACCCCTGTATTTGATGATAATACAACAAGCAGGACATAACTGTATGACATCTAGTATTATATCGATCTCACGGCACTTAGACCCAGGTGTATCACAGTACCCCTGTATTAGGTAATAATACAACAAGCAGTACATAAAGGTATGACATCTAGTATCATATTTATCTCACGGCGGCGCTTAGACCCAGGTGTATCACAGTACTCCTGTATTAGATAATAATACAACAAGCAGAACATAAAGGTATGACATCTAGTATCATATTTATCTCACGGCACTTAGACCCAGGTGTATCACAGTACCCCTGTATTAGGTAATAATACAACAAGCAGAACATAAAGGTATGACATCTAGTATCATATTTATCTCACGGCACTTAGACCCAGGTGTATCACAGTACTCCTGTATTAGATAATAATACAACAATCAGAACATAAAGGTATGACATCTAGTATCATATTTATCTCACGGCACTTAGACCCAGGTGTATCACAGTACCCCTGTATTAGGTAATAATACAACAAGCAGTACATAAAGGTATGACATCTAGTATCATATTTATCTCACGGCACTTAGACCCAGGTGTATCACAGTACTACTGTATTAGATAATAATACAACAAGCAGAACATAAAGGTATGACATCTAGTATCATATTTATCTCACGGCACTTAGACCCAGGTGTATCACAGTGCCCCTGTATTAGGTAATAATACAACAAGCAGAACATAAAGGTATGACATCTAGTATCATATTTATCTCACGGCACTTAGACCCAGGTGTATCACAATACTCCTGTATTAGATAATAATACAACAAGCAGAACATAAAGGTATGGCATCTAGTATCATATTTATCTCACGGCACTTAGACCCAGGTGTATCACAGTACTCCTGTATTAAATAATAATACAACAAGCAGAACATAAAGGTATGACATCTAGTATCATATTTATCTCACGGCACTTAGACCCAGGTGTATCACAGTACCCCTGTATTAGGTAATAATACAACAAGCAGAACATAAAGGTATGACATCTAGTATCATATTTATCTCACGGCACTTAGACCCAGGTGTATCACAGTACCCCTGTATTAGGTAATAATACAACAAGCAGAACATAAAGGTATGACATCTAGTATCATATTTATCTCACGGCACTTAGACCCAGGTGTATCACAGTACCCTGTATTAGGTAATAATACAACAAGCAGTACATAAAGGTATGACATCTAGTATCATATTTATCTCACGGCGGCACTTAGACCCAGGTGTATCACAGTACCCCTGTATTAGGTAATAATACAACAAGCAGTACATAAATGTATGACATCTAGTATCATATTTATCTCACGGCACTCAGACCCAGGTGTATCACAGTACCCCTGTATTAGATAATAATACAACAAGCAGTACATAAAGGTATGACATCTAGTATCATATTTATCTCACGGCACTTAGACCCAGGTGTATCACAGTACCCCTGTATTAGGTAATAATACAACAAGCAGTACATAAAGGTATGACATCTAGTATCATATTTATCTCACGGCACTTAGACCCAGGTGTATCACAGTACCCCTGTATTAGGTAATAATACAACAAGCAGAACATAAAGGTATGACATCTAGTATCATATTTATCTCACGGCACTTAGACCCAGGTGTATCACAGTACCCCTGTATTAGGTAATAATACAACAAGCAGAACATAAAGGTATGACATCTAGTATCATATTTATCTCACGGCACTTAGACCCAGGTGTATCACAGTATCCCTGTATTTGATGATAATACAACAAGCAGTACATAAAGGTATGACATCTAGTATCATATTTATCTCACGGCACTTAGACCCAGGTGTATCACAGTACCCCTGTAATAGATAATAATACAACAAGCAGTACATAAAGGTATGACATCTAGTATCATATTTATCTCACGGCACTTAGACCCAGGTGTATCACAGTACCCCTGTATTAGATAATAATACAACAAGCAGTACATAAAGGTATGACATCTAGTATCATATTTATCTCACGGCACTTAGACCCAGGTGTATCACAGTACCCCTGTATTAGGTAATAATACAACAAGCAGTACATAAAGGTATGACATCTATATCATATTTATCTCACGGCACTTAGACCCAGGTGTATCACAGTACCCCTGTATTAGATAATAATACAACAAGCAGTACATAAAGGTATGACATCTAGTATCATATTTATCTCACGGCACTTAGACCCAGGTGTATCACAGTACCCCTGTATTAGGTAATAATACAACAAGCAGTACATAAAGGTATGACATCTAGTATCATATTTATCTCACGGCACTTAGACCCAGGTGTATCACAGTACCCCTGTATTAGGTAATAATACAACAAGCAGAACATAAAGGTATGACATCTAGTATATATTTATCTCACGGCACTTAGACCCAGGTGTATCATAGTACCCCTGTATTTGATGATAATACAACAGCGAGGACATCACTGTATGACATCTAGTATTATATTTATCTCACGGCACTTAGACCCAGGTGTATCACAGTACCCCTGTATTAGGTAATAATACAACAAGCAGAACATAAAGGTATGACATCTAGTATCATATTTATCTCACGGCACTTAGACCCAGGTGTATCACAGTACCCCTGTATTAGGTAATAATACAACAAGCAGTACATAAAGGTATGACATCTAGTATCATATTTATCTCACGGCACTTAGACCCAGGTGTATCACAGTACCCCTGTAATAGATAATAATACAACAAGCAGTACATAAAGGTATGACATCTAGTATCATATTTATCTCACGGCACTTAGACCCAGGTGTATCACAGTACCCTGTAATAGATAATAATACAACAAGCAGTACATAAAGGTATGACATCTAGTATCATATTTATCTCACGGCACTTAGACCCAGGTGTATCACAGTACCCCTGTATTAGATAATAATACAACAAGCAGTACATAAAGGTATGACATCTAGTATCATATTTATCTCACGGCACTTAGACCCAGGTGTATCACAGTACCCCTGTATTAGGTAATAATACAACAAGCAGTACATAAAGGTATGACATCTAGTATCATATTTATCTCACGGCACTTAGACCCAGGTGTATCACAGTACCCCTGTATTAGATAATAATACAACAAGCAGGACATAACTGTATGACATCTAGTATTATATCGATCTCACGGCACTTATATGAACATACAAATAATAAATCGTATTGACCCTTCATTGGGGAGATGACGGATCAAAGATCAGTCTCGTCTTATCTGGCTTTATGATGACGTAGGTGGTATAAATTCGAATCCCAGTAGTTTATACTCTTTACTAAATGGCTTCCCCTTCCCCTCCAAGCAAAAGCTTTTCTCATTTCCACCCCATTAGTGTAGTCAAATAATAATAACTCAGTCGGGTAGTAAGATGGGGTGCCAAAATAAATCGTGGGGAAAACATTCAAAGGTATTTGTCGTCAAATTATTATTATTTTTAGGAATTATTATTATTATTATTATTATGTGTTCCGTATTTTTACAGATGCAAATTGACTTGTCAAAATTTAGTCCTCTAGCACGTCCTATCAGAGGCTTCCTGTTTTATATCCTGAGACTCATCTTATTTCCTTGTTTGAGGTAATCCATCAGTTGCATTCGTGGTCTAACTGGTTCCCTTCTCCGTTGCCTTTTATGACTTCACTCAATAAGACATATTTTCTTATTTTGTGACCCATTTGACCCATTCGCCTGAATCACGTTTAACTTTTTATTGACTCTTCTTAGAGCTTGTTTATTAGTCGCCCAAGCCATTCAAATAAAGCCCCTGGGAGTTATACAATCTGGCGGTCATTAAAATTAGTTTTGTGCTCATTTCTGTGTTTTCCTCTGTTCAGACTAGACAGTGTTTGTTGTGTACCCTCGGGTGTCGTCAGTCCGGGGGTAGTAATACAAGAGCGGCACTGTTTGGCCCGTAAGACTCAACTCCCTCACTCCCCCTTCTCCTTGCTCCAGAAGTTCTAAGACATAGTCACGTGATCGCTTGATACGGTTAATAAAACAAAGGGAACTGCTTTTGTATGTGTATTCCCCACGCTCTCATTTATTTTGTGCAACAATTTTTTAGACGCAGAAGATAATCCAGTCGGGTATACAGAAGCTGGTTTTTCCCTAAATGGCTTCCCACTCTCCCTCCACAAATGTGGGTACATCTTCTCTAAAATTATACTTTCCTAATACCTACTCTTTTAGAGTATTTAATGTACGCGTATATCCTGAGAGGATGCGATAGAAAAAAAGAGTATCAAACGTGCCCTTTATAGTCAATAAACATACATGTAATCATTACATTATTGTGTATGTTTTGGTCCAGCTGATAGTGAACAGTTTACTAGTACAGTCAATCAAGCCTTGCTAGCCTGTAACAACCAAGAGCTAATAGGGAGGAGGGAACAGTTTACTAGTACAGTCACATCAAGCCTTGCTAGCCCTGGTAACAACCCAAGAGCTATAGGAGGAGGAACAGTTTACTAGTACAGTCAATCAAGCTTGCTGCCCTGGTAACAACCCAAGAGTAATAGGAGGAGGGAACAGTTTACTAGTACAGTCACATCAAGCTTGCTAGCCTGGTAACAACCAAGATAATAGGAGGAGGAACAGTTACTAGTACAGTCACATCAACTTGCTTGTCCTGGTAACAACCCAAGAGCTGGTAGTTAGAGGAACAGTTTACTAGTACAGTCACATCAACTGCATGCCTGGTAACAACCACAAACCACCCTGCTATCCATATTCTTCTTTACAACGGGAGGTAAGGTTTGATTGAGATGTAGCACATCTATATCTCGACATAGATGATGAAGGCGAGAGTTTATCGAGAATCGATGTTGCTAATGTAGCAGTGAAGACGGGACAGGGCAGAGCGCCAGATGATTGTCATTGTTCTCTACTTCATTGAACATTACAGGAACAATACAAGAGATCGGAGGACTGAAACAAACACCCGTTCTCACTGTAACTCCTTCCCTCGTGTACGCGTGTATTACCACCATTATAAAACATATAAAATTAATTTATGAGAATTTTAATCAGTTAAATTAACTTAAATTTAAGTATGATTATTTTTAAATTAGTGAAATAATAAGAATAAAATAGCAAAGAATAAAATAGCAGACGAAACCAGTTCTGCTCAAAATAATGTAATTATTATACAGCCGTTCTGGAACCATGTTCGAGTGGTTAGAGAAGCTACCACAACTCGCGGAGTTGATGGCTTTATTATAAGGTATCCTATCAGCGAATGCATTAAAAAAAATGTTACCTTCAAGTTTGGATGGCTATTGCACTGTACAACTTACTGGATCAATTTAGTTTGTAAGTCGTGAACTGAGAAAACAGGGTGTTCAGTAAAGGACACGTCGACTACCTAAAAGCCTACAGGATTGTTTCCGGCTCATCCCTCACAGTTTGCGAGACCCCACAGTCTGATCATTAGTCAGAGACCACCAGTGACACGTCACTCAAATATAGTGTGGCTTTCAGTCGATACGTCACGTCCTGGGAGACCGATCACACTCAGCAGTTTATTGGCAAGATTCGGCTTGTTAGGAGTATAGTGGCGGCTGTAGAACTATTCCGTTTCATAAAACCTTACCCCTGGGAGTTGTGATATGGACGGTTCAGATTTGAAGTGGACCAAGTACACGAGGGTCAATTTTGAGAAAACGGATCTCAAAGTTGAAAAACTGTAATTAATTAAATATTGACGTTTAATTGTTTTTACTGCTTCAATATTGTGGTACCGTATTTGATGTAAAAATTTTAATTTTTTTCCCATGTAACATAGGCCTACAGCTATTCTTATTTCATCCCATACAATTTGATTGCATGCTGGACATGGTTCACTTTCCCTCTGAAACTTTATACTTGATTAGTTTGTTATCATTAAACCCCACATACTGTGCTATTAAGATACTTTTATCATCTTTCTGGATCCTAGCATAGATAGCTTAAATAAACCAAATTCAATCATGTTTATTGCAATTTCTTATCAAACATCTAAAAAGAGTTTTTTTTCTAAACTGAAGAATCCTGTGAGTCTAAAAATATTTCCTCGTCGTCAGTATGTCTGGAAGCGTCACTTGACCGAGTTTTCAGATATCCAGGAGGGTTTTTAAAATAGGTGCGAGGAATTGGAGTGACTTCATGATGGGTTTCTTTTTATCGTCTACAGAACTTCAGGACTGGTAAAGAGAATCTTGGTGTAGGCCTACGTTTGTTAGGGATTGTAGAGAAAACGTAATGCCTTCTTATATCCATAAGTGTCATTAAAGCCTGAGCTACTGTCATTTTTTAAAGACTTGGCTGGTTTGCTCTGCAATATGTAAATGCAATTTTATTTGATCTTCTATGTCCTTGTTTTCTCAGGATTCTCCTAATTTTTAATTTTATGTAGAAGCTCATCACACAAATTGCAAGTGTCTTGTAAAGGTTGAAAACACTTGGTAACAGCATTTTTAGTCCACAGGCTCGTTCCTTTAATCAGCACACAAATAAACATAGAGGTAATACATTTCTATATTCAAGTTAGGATGCAAATACTTTTGGTTGCCATTATCATTTCATGTGTAGTGGTTCTAGTAGCAAGGGAAATATTTTATGTAGGCAAGAAAACATTCGGTTAAGAATATTCCACCAACTTCCAAAATTATGTGAATGATTTGTCCAAAATCTCCTCTTGGAAAATTTCTATGGGCATTTCCTTGTACAACAGCAGCTTAAATTCCTTCTCAAGGTTTTTCCTAGGACCATTTTATTGTTTTTAGTGGTTTGTGACTCCCCATAATTGCAGTTTTGCTTCCTTTTATTCCGTATCTAGTTGTATTTATTTTTTATCCTTTTCCTACCACGTTGCTTTGCTAATTCCTGGTCCTTGTCTAGCTATTCATGTTCAGCCACTACAGTATACACTCTCTCCACAGGTACTTTCTCATTAAGACTCCAGTTCCTTCGTTTAGTTAGTGGGGAAGGATCGTCTGGCAAACAACATTATTATATTAATTAAATTTTTATTTAAATCTTAACGTCAATAATAAGTTCATTACCTTCTCCATGCATCTTTGATCCAAAATAAAATTGAATGTTTTCAGGACAATGTTATACAGTCTTGTGATACTGTTTAAGAGGATATAAACACCTTAAGTAGTTTTAAAAATCACTTTTTACAATATATCTTAACCTAAAATAACCAGGCATAACCTTGTTAACCTACCTTCACATGCATAGAGTCTCTCTAGTTTCCACTACGCATCTGATGGCATCTTACCAAGTCCTAGTATATCTTCAAACTATTTAAAACAGTAACCGTTCATTTAAGTCACAGAATACATCACGTGAAAGCGCGTGCTTGTTGTTGTTATTATTATTAGCACCACGTCTTACTACCCGTTCAGGTTATACGCACTAACGCTAATGTGTAATAGTAGGGTGGTTGTGAGATGAAATGGAGTACCTACAGTTTAACGTGGAATCCAAACCACGGTGGAGACCTGGCATTCCCCACATTCATAAGTTGTGATTAATACACGTCTTGTCAGAGGGGAGGGAAGGGTTTGGAAATCAGATAAATCTGTGCCGGGACCGAAGATTGAACCCCTGACCCCTAGCACAGAAGTCTGACACCTTACCCATAGACCGCCAGGCCATCCACGCGCTTGTTTACAACAGAGAGAGAAAATGGACTTGATCCACTCAACTTCTGAAAGGAAATCAACTATTTCTCAGTGGTACCTAGAACTTCTTCCATCTAGTGGATAACAATTAAATTATGGATTTAGTTTACTTTTTCACGGAAAGATGTGATGTTTCCACTATATCATGGCAACGTTAGTATGAAAGGGGAAAAAAAATGAACTTTGGACCTCTGAACCCTCCTTATTATACTGAGGCTCACAGCTTGTCAGGAGTATAGTGGTGGCTATGCAACTATCCACTTTTAATAACACTTTATTATGAGAGTTGTATTATACTGAGGCTCACAGCTTGCCAGGAGTATAGTGGTGGCTATGCAACTATCCACTTTTAATAACACTTTATTATGAGAGTTGTATTATACTGAGGCTCACAGCTTGCCAGGAGTATAGTGGTGGCTATGCAACTATCCACTTTTAATAACACTTTATTATGAGAGTTGTATTATACTGAGGCTCACAGCTTGCCAGGAGTATAGTGGTGGCTATGCAACTATCCACTTTTAATAACACTTTATTATGAGAGTTGTATTATACTGAGGCTCACAGCTTGCCAGGATATAGTGGTGGCTTATGCAACACTAACCCCACTTTTAATAACACACTTTAATTATGAGAGTTGTATTATACTCTCACAGCTTGCAGGAGTAGGGTGGTGGCTATGCAACTATCCACTTTTAATAACACTTTATTATGAGAGTTGTATTACACTGAGGCTCACAGCTTGCCAGGATTATAGTGGTGGGTCTCAAACTATTAAAGTTTCCCTAACTCTAATTACTGAGACCAACCGTAACCTGAAATAAATTAAGAAATTTCTTGTGTTAGATAACACCACCATACAAATGATTAGATGAATTTTAATTTTTATTATACTCTAACAACACGTTGCAAACTACAGCGTTTTGTTCGTGTTAAATTGAACATGGTGTAGCTCTACTTTGAAACCAAATTGGTCATAAATTGGTTATAAACTATTCCATAAGTCATCCAATTCAATCAAAACTTTAGGGAAAATGCGCCATTGCAAGCAACGTGGATAGAGAAGCAAGTAAATACGTCATTTGTATAAGTTCTCGCTGAAGATTATGATTCAGGTTTTTAGTATTAGAATTAAATACGTTGGGGAAATAAAATGTAGCATGTACTTTAACTTCATCTCGACCCCTCGGAGAGAGAATTATTGTGATTTAAAAAAAATCAAACTCGATATTTTGATCAATGTTGACGTTTTACGACCCCAATGAAACAGAAAAAGTTGTTTTCACGATACCATTTGTTTGTTTGTCTGTCTGTCTGTATCTCGCACTAGATCCGAGACCATTTTACGAATTGGGCTACAACTTGCTATATAGGGTATTAATAAGCTTTTCCCGACGATATTTTAGAGATAGGTATCTAACCCTAGGGTAGATTACTGAAGTTAAAAAAAAAGAATAAATCGATTTTCTCGAAATTTGCTTTAACAATTTTGATGAGTTAAATTTTTTTTATCTAGGCACTGTTCAGCATTATAAACGAAATGGATTTCATTTTCCCACTAATATTACTTTTAGGGTACTTTACATAACCATAAATCTCTAATTTTGATCATCTCTCTGCAAATCTTTGAGATATCAAATAACTTAAAAAGTTATAATGAGTTGCAGTACTGTTAAAATTAAAACTCTTTTGTTTTCTACTTATTGGTATAAAACCAATATTTTCGAAGCTATAAGCAACCGTATATTGTTTTTATATGGCACTATGAAATGTGAAACTATTGTTGCTTTTTTGGTGGAGTGTTTCTGCAAACTTGTACATTATTTTGTTTCACAAATCTTACGAGATAACAGAGAAAGAAATTTTGTTGCACCGTATCATTTATTTTAAAAAAACTTTCAACTTTAATATTTGAGCGTGTTCATTAAACTGTATCAGAAGTTGTAGGCTATAAAAAATAATCCGCTATGACTAACTTGAAACGAAATCAAATCAGTCATAAAATAGAATATCCCTCGGAGCCAAAATGAAATCAAAATCTCTTCTGAATAAATGATCAGCTTGTGAATGAACCTGCGTCACTTTCCTCACTGATTGGTCCATTGTTAGTGTAAGTTAGTCCTTCAATGTTGGATACAACTTTCACTTGTCATCCAAGTAAATTATAATACGAAGGGCGGAATCTTGACAGCTAGAAAGTTACTAGAGCTGATTTCATATATTCACAGTCTTCATTTTAAATATTTTATAGTATCAATTCCAATATAATAATGATAATAAATAATAATATAGCTAAATTTTTTCAACGTAGACCGTACAAAATATGTTGGTATCTTCTAAAAAAAAAAATTTATAAATGCTGAGACGAATTTAGTTTTATCGAGGTGTGAAAGTCAGGCTAAGTAGTGTATATATTCGTAAATAAATCAGCTTGCATTATCTATAGTGTAATAAAAACGAAAAATTTAAATTTGTTGGGTCTATTATTTGTATGAATTAAACATTCATTTTATACATATAAATTTTAAAAAGTATTAATTTTATTTAAGAAAATGAAAATGAATTCATTTAAAGTGTATGCATAAATATAATATGTATCCTACATTATATAAAATATAGAACTTTTTTGCATAGGACAATTTTCACAATAATAGGCCTACAATTAACATCCACCCACATAATCGATAATTTAAAATTAATAACTTATTATTTATTTAGCACCACGTATTACTACCATTCGGGTTAAACGCTTAAGTATTAATTACGCTAATGGGTTAGGAATTGGGAAGGTTGAATTTAGAGTAAATGTACCCGCATTACCCGCTTCGGTGGCCGCACGGTCTAACGTGATACTCTCTCAGTAGAATAGACTTCCAATGACGAGGAGGTTGAGGTTTGAATCTTGGTCGGGTCTAATGAGGGTGGCTAAACATTGTTTTACACTCTCCCTCTAAGCAAATTTAGGTAATTTTCCTTTAAATTTAACCTCCCTAATCCCTATAATCATTAGCGTAATTAGCACATAAGCGTATAACACGAATAATTATTAAGATGTGGTGCTAAAAAGTATCCGCATTTTCGTGAAGGGATAGTGTAAAACAATTTTGGAAAACCACCCTCAGTATATCAGAGCTGGATTTGAAACCCGATCCCTCTGTCATCGGTGGAAGTCTAGTATATTGCGAGAGTGACACCTTGGACCATGCTGCCACCGAAACATATTATTTATGTGTATATATATTAAATTACGGGAGTTGATTCACCAAGCCTTTGCCCCCAAATATTAAATTTCTTTAATATTCAAAGGTGGAATTTACAATTTCAGTAAACAGCCATTCCTCTATATCTACTAAACAAATTTTAGTTTGTTATTAAAAAAAAGCATTTTCTCCGAGGATTATTGTATAAAATTTTACTAACTTATAATATCTATTTAACTATATAACTAATAAATCGTTGCAATTATGGCTGACACTATCGCACTAAAGTGCTTCAACTTTTTATTGGCCTCACTCGACTTTCTAATCAAAGGTTTACTTTATTCATCAAAGGCTTTACATAAATTGTGTTTTCAGTGTTATATAATTTAAATCAAAACTTTTATTTCCACCATCAAACCACGATGAGAACTTTAAACATCCCCTCTCCCATATCTGTATTTATTTGTTGCATCGTTGCAAAGATAAATATTTTATTTACCGATATACAATCATACACAAATCATAGTTTCCATGGAGATGTAAACAAAGAATGATTATACAGATTAGCACCAGAATAAAAGTTGGAAAATTACGAGAAAATTGTTTCTCGTTGTGAGCTACTATTTTTTCCGACATCCTGTTACCCTAATCTTTAAATGAGTGGTCTTATTGTCAAATTGGTTCGGCCGTTTTCTTCTATTTTAAATGATCGGAAATGGGGCTATCAAATGATATCTAAATAGATTTACAGTAACAGTGAATCTATAAACACTATTGATACAAGATTCCCGATGTAGTTAAAAGTTGTTGACGTCTCAAAATAAAAAAGTATTGAGCTGTAGATTTATACAAAAAGGACAAAACATTTGAACTGTTGCAAGTATTTGATAAACACCTTGTGTTATGGATCAGCTAGACTTGATCAATATTTTGCCGGGGGATGACTCATAATTATTACATAAAATGTGTAGTTTTGTTCAATTGAGTTTATTTTTATTTTTGGCAGAGTTGCGTGTAGTACATATGTTTGGTCCACCGTCGTTTCACGAATCCCCTTCTAACAAGAATGTGTGCTGGGATAGCCTTTCTATGGAGGTGTCTAGAGGTGGAGTGGGTGGGGGGATAATTTGCGCTTTCTTACGAAGTCCATACTGATTAGTGAATGATAAAGTGGGGGAAGATAATTTTTGATCAAGATTGAGATAAAGTTAGGGTATAAACCCTAACCCTCTGCAGCTGATCTACATACAAAGACAATTGTGATTGTAATATTTTATTGAATGTCATAAAGAGGTTTTGACTAAGATAAACCAAGCAGGGTCGGTTAAAAGCACCATGAGGTATAGTTTGACATAAATGAGGTCACGTAGCCCGTTTCTTTTTTTTTCTATCAGAAATACCATGCATTAACAGTTCGAAACCTCAAGCTTCGTCCAAACTAACCAGCTGAGCCTCAAGCCGAACCACGTCGTGAGTCAAACCTCAACATTCCTGAGTTTTGCTTCATAAAATTATGTACTTTGGTGGATGGCACACGCAATGAAAAGGGAAAAGTTAAAATTGGCTGCCGTGGAATAATTTATTAAACCTTGCAACAAAGAAAAAAAAAAGACAGTACAGACAATGGTGTCAAACTCAAATGTACTTAAGGCGAGCGGAATATAGTGGAAATAATTTGCTCCACTAAATTAAATTTCAAGAAAATAGTGGACAATACAAAAACTTAATTCGAATGTCACCAAGTTATTAAGCATATAATTATTTTGATTGGGCCAAAAGTGCATAAATGTTACGTTTAAGAGAATTCATTAGTGTGCAGGAAAGACTCGCAATAACATTGCGTGACTCTTATACCAGTCTTCAATACCTATTTAAGTTTTATAAACAGTATATATATATAATTAATTAAGTATATGATAATTAATCTTATGGGTATAAATGAAGAAAGAAGCATTTTAGATGTAATTTACCCGCATTTGCGTGGAAGCAGAGTGGGAAACAATGTAGGAAAAATCACCCCCAATAGACCCTACCGGGACTCGAGCCCCGATTGAACACGCCAGTCTAAGTCTATTATTTGTTTACCCCTCTCTCACCAGAGGCGTTTCATACTTATTTTAAGTGTGCAACAAACTTTCTAAGAATAAGTCTTACCATTGTTGTACAGTTTACAACACGCGAGTAATCATGTAACTGTAAATATTGTTTTTAATTTACTCTCTAATTTTTAAAGATTAAATTTACTTTTATTTATTTCCCTTGCCCCATTATAAAACAAATTTGAAGTTAATATTTAATATGAATACTAAAAAAAAAAAATTCAAACAAAATTACAAGGTGTAGTAAAATTTACAACATGAAACTGCTCAGCTAATATTTCAAGCGCGTGTGATGGAAGGTTGATTAGAAATAAACAATAATTAATTTAAAGTTGCAATTGGTTCTGATCGAGGCTCAGATCGCAGCGTCGTCCAGTGAGTTTTGAGTCGATCCTCGTAACATCCTTTGATGTTCTTCGAAATACCGACATTCACTGGGCTGCTGCGGGCATTCTGACGAACCCAGTTATCCAGCGTTAACGAGTCTCGGCTCGAGGTTCGGCTTGCTAGTCTGGACGCTGCTTCAGATAGATCGGTACAGCCTTTAACTACTCGTACGAAGGTTCTGGGTTCAACACCTTACCTCAATCGGTAGCGTATCTGCTTAATGAGCCAAGGGTACCCTGGTTCGATTACTGACATGCCCGAAAAATTTATCATTTGTAAAATGTGGTTTTACCCTTTCACTGTGAAGCATTAACGGCCGGGGACTGGATGTTGTGCCTGTCCAAGTCTTAATTTAGATTATAAGACTTATGAAGCTACGACAGACCCAACAATCCGGTAGTGGGAAACATACGGCTTTAATAAAAAACTGATATAAGCTGGAAACGGTAAGGGATGTACAAAATTAGGGTGCCGGATTCAGGTTCAGAAGAATACAAAAAATTTACAAAAGGGAAAATTAATTCTGGGGGGTAAATTAACGATCTGCATCTTGGATATTAAGTATATTTTACCTAAAATTAAAATTATTTAGAAAACACTAAATGCCAGTAAAACGCACACACACATATGATTGTGTAATTGGCAGCTGGGACCTCTATGATCAATTTGTATCCAATCTAATAATATCCCGATTGAAGTATCCAAACGGAAGTTGAAAGAATTAATACCAAATAATCCCTTAGAGACGACCACTGGTAGCAGGAGTACCCATTTTGAGACGGATCTCGACCTTGGCAGAAACCGGCCGTCCACATCGCTCGTCAGACAAAACTTGAAAGCGCCTCCGAATCTCCCGAGACGGGAGAATACTGGGTGAGACTCAAACTACCGTCCTTCAACGAGGGAGTCCTCGTGTTGGGTTGAAGCTCCTGTATTTGTACAGAGGAGAGTTCTAAAGTCAATCCTTCCCCTCATCCCTCAACAGACTGCGGGCCCGTCTGATTGGTTTAGTGGAGGGGGGAGAGGGGGGGACCACTCACACAAGTTGAGTGCTTCGATATCACGAGGGAACACGTTGCATCAGCCTCGTACGTTTATTTTGGGGAAAAGAGAAAAACAACAAAACAACAGAAATCAATAAAAAATAAAACTGTTGTTTCTCTGAACTTTAAAAAAATGTTGGAAAAAATTTACGCCGTGTAAAATGATTTATTTTTTTACCCGCTTCGGTAGTCTAAGTCGTCACTTTCGAAATACACTGGACTTGCGATGATTAGAAGATCGATATTTAAATATCGGCAGGCTGTATTAAGGGTGGTTTTTCCTATACGGTTTCCCACTCTCCCTGCATGCGAATGTGGGTCCGAATCCTCTAAATTCAACCTTCCTGATCCACAAAACACTAGCGTAATTAGTACATATGTGTACAAACCGTGGTGACAAAAAACAAAAAATCTTGTTTTCAGAGTGAAGAGTTTATTTATCTTTTCATTATAGTAAAACTTTATATTAATTATTTTTTTATGCATTCGTGCTTTTTATTCTCAGATACATCCACGATTTTAAATATTTACCTTTCCCCATCCCTTCCCCCCAAAAAAACACAAACAAAACATGCTGATATAATTTTAAATAAATCTCGCCGGAATTGGAAGTTAATGAAAAACCAAACTGTGGTAAAACCAGCCCAGGTCAGTCGGTTGTCCTCGAACCCCAGTCTCTTGGCTAAGAGGTCACCACCACACGTTGGGCACTCATTACAGTTGGATGGAAACTACTGGTAAAGCTTAAGAATTAACTATTAGTTAAGTTTGATTTTTAAAAGGGCTATTATACCTCTACTTTCTGAACCCAGTGACTGTACCAGCCCGCGACTTACAAACTACAGGAAGATACTTTTATATAATACAAACATATTTTGTTGTGTTCAACATTAATGGCATTTTACCATTGTATACTACGAGTATTATTGTTATTTTATAAGTATTAATAATATCTATCAACAGTGACAGCTGGAGATCACATGACTTGATGTATGAATATGTGAAAGTAGATCTAGTAACTTTTCTATCAGTCAGATAAGGCTATTTTTATTTAAAAAAATGGGTCATAGCTTGGTTATAGAACAGACACAGCATCTAGCCCCCGGGCAGTTAATTCAAAAAGACGGATGACAATCTAGTTCTGTCTTTGTTCAATACAAACTCTGGTTTCGAAAGTCGCTACAATATTGATCAAGTTTATTGGGATCAATACATTATTATTATTATTATTATTATTATTATTATTATTATTATTGATAGCCCGACACTTGAGCTCAGCTGGTAGTTCACTTGTTTACATTGCTAAGGATCTAGGGTCAGATTTTCGGTATGGCCGAGAAATGTATAATTGGGGGAATAAAAGGTTTCCTCTTTCGCGGTGAATAATTTACAGTCGGGGAGCTGGGTGTTGTGTCTGTTCCCGGATTAAGAAAGTCTGTAAATCGTGTGCATGTATATAAATCGGTTCAGCAAATGTGCGCTTTAAGTATCATCAATAATAATAATGGTAGCTTTATTCAACAACTAGCAGAAGTATATTCTAAGATATAGTGACGAGGTGATCAACATAAAGATATCCGCATTGGTGGTCTCATGGATAAAGCCGTCATTAACTTCTGGATCAGTTTTATTTCTTCCCAAGACTGAGAAACTCGGGGTTTAAAAATTCCCAGTCGTTTTAAGTGAAGATTTTCTT